>JAOANK020364034.1:0-14126 GCA_026257165.2 Telfairia occidentalis | reverse complement strand
TTCCTTATTTAAATTGAGCTAATTAGAGTGTATAGATCCTAATTCCGCTGCACATGTATGTTGATACACCCTTCAATGTTTACATGCCACTGAGTTTTAGGACATAAAACCCAACACCTATTTGGTTAGAAATGTTTTCCATAATTTCTTGGATGTCTTCTATGTTTTTATTGATTCTTTCGATTGATCTTTCCACTAACCGCAAGCGTTGAGAGCAAGATTTTTGTGACATACCTCAAGTGAATTGACACCCTCAATTCCAAAACGAATTGCGTTTGATTTGGAAGGGAGGATTGCTTTTTTCCCTACCATCAAGCCCCTAAATCGGTTTGCTCTAGTACCAAACTTGGTGTATCTAAGTTGGAGAAAAAATTAAAGTAATTCTTATTATTAAATTGGGAATAAACTTAAAGAATATACATATACTTTGTACAGCCAACTAACATAACATTCATAAGACCAACAAACGGGAAACAATAAAGAAGTTTAAAAGTGGGTAAACTTAATGTTTACTCACACGGTTAATACTAATACTCTACATCAATATCGTTCAAAACACTTAACTCACCCCCCTTAAATATTCAAACTATGTCTAAGTGGCCAAATGCATACATTGTAGTTACTTCGAAGCTCAAAATAACCTAACAATTGGACAAGTAACATTCAAAACGCCTAACCAACACCCTTAATATGTTAAAATATTTAAAATGTGTCTAAGTAGCCAAATGAGTGCAGAAGTGGCACTTCGAAGCTCAAAATAACCTAACAAATCTATAAGTAACGTTCAACACACCTAACTCACTCCCTTAATACGTTAAAATCCCCAAAAGGTGCATAGGTGGCCAAATGTGTGCTTAGATGTCACTTTGAAGCCTAAAATAAAGTAACAAATGCATAAGTAACGTTTAAAACACCGAACTCATGCCCTGAACACATCAAAACGTTCAAATTATGCCTAAGTGGCCAAATGAATGCATAATTGTTAATTTGAAATTCAAAATAACCTAACAAATGCATAAGTAACGTTCAAAACACCTCACTCACCTCCTTAACACGTTAAAGTCCTCAAAATGTGCCTAAATAGCCAAATGTATGCCTAAGTGTCACTTTGAAGTTCAAAATAATCTAACAAATGCATAACTAACATTCAAAACACCTAACACACCCCCTTAACACGTTAAAACGTTCAAAATGTGCTTAAGTAGCTACCATAACTGCATCAAAGCTACCAAACTATTTAGTAAACTTGAAAAGAACCTATTTGTCTAAGCTGACTAACATAACTGTAGGATAGTCACAACATCATACAATAAACTTCTAAATACAATAAAAAAGCTAATATGAATGGTTGTGAATTTATACTTAAATAAATTTTGATCTACCTTTTTCGAGCCACCTTGTTGACTAGGAAATCAGCTTTGAATCCAAGTCCATATTTGATCCTATTCTGATATTTTTTTTCATTCATCTCTTGCTTTTGTTGAGTTAATTTCGTCTTTTGAACAGTTAAAACACTTCTGGAGTGGCAACTACTTTCAACTTCAGCATTCATAGTTGAAATAAATGTATGACATAGTAATTAGAGAACATATGCTATGTAGGTGAATTTGACGAAATAACACTTACATATTTTGTTTCTGCTTCCTTGTTCATCAATCCCTTGGCTTTTGTAAATTTGGTTCGATGAAACAAATATACTTAACCAATCTCAACGCCTTCTTTCACTTTCTGCAATCAAAATTACACATAGTAAGTATTAAGCGAAGGAAGATATAGATAAAATATGTTACTTTTTCTGTTCTTTTTGTATGCAAATAAATGTTTTTAACCATGCATGATGGTTGAAAGGTATCTTTGCTCGATTTTACTTTTCTTTTTCTCGAAAGTTTTCTAAAATAAGAAAATATAAGTTATACTAAGAATATTAATTATGTGAAAACATAACCCTAACAAAAATAACGATGTGTCTTTCACTCGTCAGTCTCCTATTGGTTGCATAAGAATTTCCATCATCTACACTAGCTAATTGCTTAGGTAGGTTTGCACGACTCTCCTCGGTTGTTGCAAATTTTTTGTACCCCTTAAATAGATCTGCCTTATATTCTTCTCAACAATTCATCAAGGGCCAGATGCAAACGTCATTAAATGAATATAGGGTGGATCTATTTAAGGACTACAAAAAATTTGCAACTCCAGAGGAGAGTTACGCAAACCTACTTAAGCAATTAACGAATGTCGATGATTGGAAATTCTTGTGCAACTAATGAGAGAATGACGAGTGAAAGGTACGCCATTATTTTTTGTTAGGTTTATGTTTTCACACAATTAACATTCTGTGTAAAAATTATATTTTCTTATTTTAGAAAACTGTCGAGAAAAATAAGCAAAATTGATCGAAGATGGCTTGCAATCATCGTGTTGGGTCAAAGACATTCATTCGCATATAACAAGAACAAGTAAAGTAACATGTTTTATTTATATTTTCCTTCTCACAATACTTATTATGTGTAATTTTAACTGTAGAAAGCGAAAGAAGCCATTGAGATTGGTCAAGTATTGTTTCATCGAACTAGGTTTACTAGATCCAAGGGATGGGTGAACAAGAAGGTAGAAACAAAATATGTAAGTGTTATTTTGTTTAATTCACCTAAATAATATATGCTATCCATTTATTATGTTATATATTTATTTCAACTATGAATGCATAATGTAATTTTGGAGTTAAAAGACGCTATCACTGAAGAAGAGTCCCAACCAATTACAAATCAAAAAATCTACAAAAAGGTGTTGGGATTACGATTAGGTCATGTTAAAGGCATTGGTTGCCCAAAGCCAAAGGCACATAAAACAACTTCCTTTTCCACGGCTAGTTCATCATCGCAGAGTGAAAGAGAGTTGGAAAAGTGATGAACTCTAGCAGTTTGGTGTACATCGTGGCAGGAAAGAAAAATTGTTAGAAGAGAAGCTATATGAGATAAATGAGATAGAAAAAGAGTTAAATGTTTTATTGGCAACATCACCAACAAATGTAGATAAGTGAAAAGATGTCGGAATGGGATTAAAGATGGAACTAAATTCAAAACCAATTTCCTAGTCAACAAGGTGGCTCACAAGGAGGCAAATCATCATCTACTTAGGTATAAATTAACAACCATTCATATTAGCTTTTTCAATGTATTAGAAATTTATTGCCTGGTGTATTGACTATCTTGTACTTATGATATAACCTTAAGCAAATAGGTCCTTTTCAAGTTTACTAAATGGTTTGATAATTATCCTGCAGTTGTGATAGCTACTTAGACATATTTTAAACATTTTAACGTGTTAAAAAGGTCGGTTAGGCATTTTGAGCATTACTTATACATTTGTTACAATATTTTGAGCTTCAAAGGGGACACTTAGGCACTCATTTGATCACTTACGCACACTTTGAGGACTTTAACTTGTTAAAGTGGTGAGTTAGGTGTTTTAAACATTATTTATGCATTTGTTAGGTTATTTTGAGCTTCAAATTGAGACTTCTGCACTCATTTGACCACTTAGGCACATTTTGAACTTTTTAACGTGTTAAAAGGGATGGATTAGGTGTTTTGAACATTACTTATGCATTTGTTAGGTTATTTTGAATTTCAACATGACGCTAATGCACTCATTTGACCACTTAGGCACATTTTGAGGACTTGAATGTGGTAAGGGAGATGGAATAAGTGTTTTAAACGTTATTTAAGCATTTATTAGATTATTTTGAGTTTCGAAGTGACACTTATGCACTCATTCGGCTACTTACGCACTTTTTGAACATTTTAATATGTTAAGTGGATGAGTTAGGTGTTTAGAATACTTATGCATTTATTAGGTTATTTTGAGCTTCAAAGTGACACTTATGTAATCATTTGGGCACTTAGGCACATTTTGAAAACTGTAACGTGTTAAGAAGGTGGGTTAGGTGTTTTGAATGTTAATTATGCATTTGTTAGGTTATTTTGAGCTTCAAAGTGACATTTATGCACTCATCTAGCCATTTAGGCACATTTTGAACGTTTTAGCATGTTAAGAAGGTGGGTTGGGGATTTTGAAAGTTACTTATGCATTTGTGAGGTTAGTTTGAGCTTCAAAATGATAGTTATGCACTCATTTGAACACATATGCACTCATTTTGCATGGTGTATTGACTATCTTGCACTTAAGATAGTAACCTTGGGCAAATAGATTCTTTTCAAGTTTACTAAATGGTTTAATAGTTATTCTGCAGCTATGGTAGCTACTTAGGCAGATTTTGAACATTTTAACGTGTAAAAAGGCTGGATTAAGTGTTTTAAATGTTACTTATGCATTTGTTAGGTTATTTTGAGCTTCAAGTGACATCTAGACACTCATTTGGCCACGTAGGCACATTTTGAAGACTGTAATATGTTAAGGGGGTAAATTAGATGTTTGAACATGACTTATGAATTTGTTAGATTATTTTAAACTTCAAAATAATATTGCTCATTTAGCCACTTAGGTGCATTTTAAGGACTTTAACATGTTAGGAGGGTGAGTTAGGCATTTTAAACGTTACTTATGCATTAGTTAAGTTATTTTGAGCTTCAAAGTGACACTTGCTCTCATTTGGCCACTTAGGCACATTCTGAACATTTTAGCGTGTAAGGAAGGGTGGGTTAGGTGTTTTTAAGATTACTTATACATTTGTTAAGTCATTTTGAGCTTTAAAATGACACTTAAGCACTTGACCATAAAGGCACATTTTGAGAACTTGAATATGTTAAGAGGGTGGGTTGGATGTTTTGAACTCTACTTATGCATTTGTTAGATTATTCTAAACTTCAAAATGACACTTATGCACTCAGTTGGCAACTTAAGCACTTTTTGAACGTTTTTATTGTGTTAAGTGGGTGAAGTTAGTGTTTTAAACGTTACTTATGTATTTGTTAAGTTGTTTTGAGCTTCAAAGTGACACATGTGCACTCATTTGTGTACTTAGGCATATTTTGAGGACTTCAAGATGTTAAAGGGATAAGTTAGGTATTTTGAACGTTATTTATGCATTTGTTAGGTTATTTTGAGCTTCAAAGGGACACTTATGAGCTCATTTGTCGAATTAAGCATATTTTGAACATTTTAACATGTTAAGAGGTGTGGGTTAGAGATTTTGAATGTTAGTTATGCATTTGTTAGGTTATTTTGAGCTTCATAATGACACTTATGCACTCATTTGGCTACTTATGCACATTTTAAAGACCTTAACGTGTTAATATGGATGAGTTAGGTATCTTGAACATTACCTTATGCATTTGTTTTGAGCTTCAAAATAAAACTTATGCACTCATTTAGCCACTTAGACACATTTTGGACGTTTTAATGTGTTAAGGAGAGTTGTTTAGGTATTTTGAACATTACTTTTTCATTTGTTAGGCAATTTTGAGCTTGAAAACGACACTTATGCACTCTCAGTTGGCAACTTAGACACATTTATAACGTTTTAACATGTTAAGAAAGTTGGGTTAATGTTAAATCTTATAATAAGAGTTACTTTGCTTAAACTAATGAGTATTTGGAAATGAAAAAGTCTATGCATGTATATATTTGAACTAGAATTTGTGTGCTATTTCTTTGATTTTAACAATGAGTTAAGTGGCTGTTGAATGATTGAATTTTCTATTGAATATGGCTTATTTTGTGCAATTACCAAGTCTATTATGAGACAACCTGCTAATTATGTTGTATCATCTCATGTTGCAAAAGCAACTTGCTATGACATATTTTAGCTAAAATAAAAGGTAGTGAGTTGAGAGCTCATTAATTGAGCTTGAAAAAGGCACGTGACACAAATAAAAAGAACAAAGAGGCAACTGCCACATGTTGATAAGAGTCATTTCAGCAATTATTTCATTGCCATTTGAGAGAAGAGAGATATTTATTACAAGTAAGAAAAAACTAGCCTCCATGTACGGATAAGAAGATATAATTTAGAAGAGAAGTTTTTCTTTGAACAAAAGAGGAAAAAGAGATGAGGAAAAGGCACTGATGAAAATTTCAAGAAGCTAAATTTGGAAAGAAGAAGTTCTATGAACTTTTTTCTTTCTCATCAATTCATCTTTTCCTTTTCTTTACCAGTTTTCTTTATAATTTCTTTCCTGTAACTAAGCCTTATGTACTGTTTAAGTATGGATTAATCTTTCAAGAGATTTTTGCAAGTATGTTTACCATTACTAGGTAATCTTTTTTCTCTCTCTTAAACATGAGCTAATAAGCCTAAAGTGAGGATTACGAGATGTGTTAATAAATTCTTTAAGAGTGCTTTCTATACTTCTTGATGCCCTTTAATGATAGTTGATGAGTTAAACTTTTCATCTCAGTATTTAGTTTGGCCATCTATTCATTCTGCTTGCTAATATTGATTTGGACAAAGAATATGTTAGCTAGATTTATTGACAATCACATTGGAGTGATTAAATTTGTCTAATCCGTACGAGAGTTAGGAATAACCTCTTCCCGAATCCACACAAGGAGTTCTCATTGCAAAAAGAAGACTAGAGAAAATGGAAATGGACTCTAGCATCAACATGTTTTTGGTACCGTTGCTTGAGATAGTGCACAAAAAATAGTTCTTAGGCTGATTTCATATGAATTTAGGGATTCAAGTCACTAAATTAGTGGTTGTTGTTTTGCAGATACTGTAAAAGTGTATGAATGACTATCCTGAGTTGGAATTTCTCTCGGAATTTGATCTTGAGATTGAGAGAACACTCAAAAGAAGAAGAAGAAGAATAAGAGAAGAAAGAGAAAAAGTAAACAAGGAAGATGGACCAGAAGTCGTGGCTGACTTACCAAATAGACCAATTGTTGTAGTGAATCAGGTTAACAATCCTGAAAATATAGTGCAAATTGCTGATAAAAGGATAGAGCCATAAGGGATTATGATGCTCCAAGATACAATGAGATGAATCGTATGATAGTAAGACTTGGAATTCAGGCACCACATCATGAGTTGAAGCCTATTATGTTCCAAATGTTGTAGTCAAAGGGTCAATTTCATAGATTGCCAACAGAAGATCCACATCAACATATCAAGTCCTTCTTTGAAGTGTATGATTTGTCTGTCATACCTGGAGTGTGAGGGCAGCTTTAAGACTAATCTTGTTCCAATACTCTTTGGCCAACGATGCCTTGGCTAGGAACTTTATTGCTAGAATATATAACCAATTGAAATGAACTAGCCATGCAATTTTTGTTAAAATATTTCCCCTTACTAAGAATGTTAAGTTTAGGGGAGATATAATCACCTTTCGTCAAGGGGATATGTCACAATTATACCTCACAATCCTTGACAAAAATTGATTATATCGCACCTAAGCTTAACATTCTTAGTACAGGAAAAATATTTTAACAAAAACTGCATGGCTAGTTCATTCCAATTGGTTATAGATTCTGGTAATAAAGTTCTTAAGCTAGCAAGAGCGTCTCCAGCCAAAGACTATGGGAACAAGGTTAGTCTTAAAGCTTCCCTTAATACTCTTTGTATGATAAACGAATCACACACCTCAAAGAAGGACTTGAGATGTCGATGTGGATCTTCTGTTGGCAATCAATGAAACTCACCTTTTGACTGCAGCTTTGGAAGCTAACAGGCTTCAAATCAATGTGGTGCCTGTATTCCAAGTCTTACTATCACCTAGGAAGTGGAGGCAAAACGAAGAGAGAAAGGAGAATCGTTTAGTGTGTTGCTCGTAGTTCGATGCTCAGCACCTTGGAAGTGGGGCATGATTTAGCAAACAAAGTCATGCAACCGAATTTGATAAATAATTCAATGAAATACTATCAACTATCCAGCTAGCTCACACTTTTTCAAGTGAATCCCCAACCTTTTCTTCATTTTTCTACATATGCCACAAATTTCACTTATTCTCAAGGCTTTAACTTCTAGTTTGCTAACTTTTAACTCATCAACCTCACTGTGCTATCCTTCAATCTGAGTCTTATCCTATTCCCTTCTCAATCCTGCCTTTGGATACTCTAAATTTCAGTTTATAAAAACTGCTCACAAATTGCTTTCTCAAAGGATTTTCATACAACAACATTTTTGTTCCTTCCAAGTCATAGTTTTTTCCAAGACTCATCACTTATCAGTAATTTCATTCATAATCTTTGTAGCAAACCTTCTTGTTTTAAGGAACAGTAACATTTAGGTAACACTCATCCCTTGTAATTTCCTTTTTCTTTTCGAATATTCACCCTTCTTCTTGAGTTACTTTTTGACGCAATGGAAATTGCGAGTGTCATAATCACCCCCAGTTACTAGGCCTACTTAGGAAAGAAGTGTCTAAAGGGAGAGGCGTCTACTACCAAGAACGCGGAATGCATATTTACATTTGTCGAGATAATTCAATAGGGCTCAACAAGAACCAAAGGGACACAACATCCCCAAATTTAAAAATGTTCATTGTCCTCAATGTGCTAGAGAACAAAGAGGAGAATCTTCAAACTTAGTATAAAGAATCTTGAACAATTTTAATAAGACAAACAAAATGGTCCTCTAATTGCTAGAGCAAAATTTCCTCAGGAATCAGCTAAACTAAAAGGAGTTGCTCAAGACTAGGCAAAATAAACAGACTTAGTTGTGCAAAAAGATCCGGAGTCAACAAGTTTTCAACCCTAGAAAACATAAACTAAGACTCTTATATCCGTCAAATGTTGTCTCTCACTGAAAGGTATATCAAAGTCTACTAATGCTGGATCAGAAAGTTTGCTTAGTGTAAAATATTCTATCCCACAAAGAACAGTTGTAGCACAACAGATGATAACCCAAACCAAAATATATATTGCTTTTAAGAGTAGAGGTTACAAAAATTATCAGGGGGGTGGGGTTGATTATAAACCACCAAAAACAAAAACAACAGAAACCAAGAAAGTAAATAACAAAAGATAAGATACTAAAAAGAGCAAGGGATAGCCAACATCCTCAATGTCATCAAGTAGTCTATTCATTATTCAAATAGTAGATTATGCTCCTCAGTAGCCTCATCATGCACCATTGGAGAAGGTGGGGGTGGGATCCATGGGTTCATTAAGTCATCCAAAAAAGGTGGAAAGGCAGCATAGGATTTGACAAAGTTTGCACGCAGGGCGTCTTTGAGAGTAGCATCATGTCTCCAAGTATAATTCCAGAAGTTTGAACCAAATTTCAATTTGATTCATGTAAAATAATTTTTTGTATATGTTATTTTAAGAACCTATTGCTTCATTTTATATGTGATGAAGAATATGAAAAAGAATAAATAAGTACATGAAATAATTGTGTGGATACTTGTAAGAAAAGTAAATTGAGCTTGCAAGGCAAGTAAGATGATGGGATGATGTAATGTGAATAGGAACGTAACTACTCTTTGATTGGACTTCAACTATAAAGTTTTGGCTCTACCTTAACATCCCCCCTCAAATGAGGCGTATAGGAGAACCGAAGACTGAGTTTGGTGGGTAGAAACTTAAAGGGACGATGTGAGAGACACTTGGTGAGGCAATCGACAATTTGGTGGTTGGAAGATATATGACGAATGTCGAATTGTCTTTTCAAGACTTGATCATGAGTGAAGTGAGTATCAATTTTGATATATTTAGTGTGGGCGTGGAAAACAGGATTAGAAGCCAAAGCGGTTGTGCTAATATATCACACCATGCAATAGGGGAGGTGTCAAGAGGTATTTGAAGTTCTTGAAGAAGAGATCTTATCCATTTTATTTCACAAGCAACATGAGATAGGGCTCAATATTCAAATTCAAAGCTAGAGCGGGCTACATCTGCCTACTTTTTCTATGACCAGTAAACAAGACTGGAGCAAAAATTTTACAAAGTAGCCATGGATGGATTAACGATCATTAGAATAAGCAGCCAAGTCAGCATCACAGTATCTAGTGAGAGAGAAGAAGGTGGCCAATTGAATAGAGAGGCCAAGATGAGTTGTGACATGGAGATAGCGAAGAACGCATTTTAAGCTTGCTAGTGGACTGTAGCAGGGGATTGGCTAAATTTCCTGAGTTTGTTGACAACAAAGACAATATCAGGGCGAGTGTGAATGAGATATTGCAGATATCCAAGGCAACTGCAGAAAAAAAAAGGGGTCTCATATTGGTTCCCCATCTTACAAGGAAAGAATTTTTCCAGCAGCCATGGGAGAAGTTGTTAGTTTGAGGTGGTTGAAGTTCAGATGAGAGAGAAGATCTTGAACATATTTGGCTTGTGTCAGACTGATACCTATGGGTTCTCTATGAACTTATATTCCTAAAAGTAATGGAGAGGTCCTAGGTCTTTAATGTTTAATGGCAAAGACGTTTTAAAATTTGGAAATGAGTTTGTTGAGAAGGGAGAAGGAGGATCCTGTGAAGATCATGTCATCGAATAGATGAGAAGGAGAAGGGTGTCAGAATTACTGTTGAGGATGAAAAGAAACATATCGAATCTGGATTGGGAGAAACCCCATTCAAGCGCATACAATCATACCATGCTCAAGGAGCTTGTTTAAGACCACAGAGGGCCTTGTTTAGGTTACAGAGGTGATTTGGAATGGAAGAGTTGACATAGCCTTGGGGTTGATGAATGAAGACATACTTGATTAAAGTGTCGTGAAGGAAAGCATTGCTGACATCTAGTTGTTGAATGGGCCAGTTTTTACTGCGAGGGTTAAGACAATTCAAATGGAGGAAGGTTTTATAACTGGACTGTATGTTTTTCCATAATCAATTTCTAGTATTTGTAGGTAGCGTTTGGCAACTAGTCGAGCTTTATAGCGTTGAATTTTACGATGTTCATCGCGTTTTATCTTGTATACCCATTTGGCACCAACAATTGGATGATTGGTTGGTGAAGTTACGAGTGTCTAGGTATTATTTTGAATTAAGGCCAAGAATTCAATGTCCATGGCATCTTACATGCCTTGCAAGCTCTATTTACTTTTCTTGCAAGTATCCACACAATTATTTCATATACTTATTTGTACTTTTTCCTATTCTTCCTCACATATAAAAGGAAGCAGTGGGTTCTTAAAATAACATACACACAAAATTATTTTCCATGAATCAAATTGACATCTGATTTGGTATCAGAGCCTCATGGCCGACGCCCAAAAAACACCTACTGTCTTCCAAGTGAAATGCTAGATGAATCAAATGAAAGGCAGCAGAATTCCCCAAAACTCCAGTAAGAACCCTTTGTGTTCTCTGCAAGCAAGCTATTTGTAGAAAGTTAAAGATATCAGGTGCAGTTAGGACTCCAATTAGTAGGCAATCCCTCTTTCAAACTTGCTAAACCAAGTCACCTCAATCGAGCTAGATAAAGGTCATTTCCTCCTTTAGAAAAATATAGTCCTACCAATACTTAAAGGCTATAATTGGAAGGAAATCTTACCAGTAAAACACCATCTCCCGAGCAAACAATAATCATTCCCCCCTGCGAGTATGAACCATAAGGACTAAAGCTTCCAAATCCAAAATATGATGTATGGTTGGTAGCAGATCAACTTTTGGTAGGATGGTTGTACAACTCAATGACAACTAAAATTGCAGCATAAGTAATGGGGTATTATGATGCAAATAAACTTTGGGATTCAGTGCAAGAATATTATGGTGTTTAATCAAGATCTCAAGAAGATTACAACAGGTTAATGCTTTAGCAAACACGCAAAGGAGCAATGAAAAAGAGTGACTATCTATGTACCATGAAGACTTTCTTTGATATTCTTCACCTAGCTGGCTATCCTATGAACATGAGAATTCCATGTTTTGGCCAGTTTAGATGGGGAATACACGCCCATCAATTGTGTAAACTGAAGTCAAAACATGTCATCGAGTGAAATTCAATTTTAACTTCTTCATTTGAACAAAGGCAGGAAAGACTACATGCTCTAAAAGGTAAGGCCTTTATTGCCCAAAAGTCAACCAATGTTGCTAACCTTGAACGTCCTAGACAGCACACTCAACCATCAAATCAAGGAAGAAACACAAACTTTTCTAGAGGAAGAGCATGTGTACGCAGATGATACTACCCTCATTTTAATACTAGACCCATTTGCCAAATTTGTGGGAAACCAGAACATACCGTAGTGATTTGCTACCATAGGTATGATAAAGAGGACAAGATGATCACTTACATTGGAAACATAGTTGGAAATTCACAAAAAGAGGAGAAAAATGTTGACTCCTCAGTAATGATCGCTATTCCCGAAGTCTACAAGATCCCTCTTGGTACATTGACAGTGGATCAATTAGTCACGTGACATCACAGCTTGCTAATCTATCAATCAACTTAGAATACATAAGTAAAGATCGAATAACGATGAAAAATGGTAATAAACCATTCGTATCTCATATTGGAACCTCTTTCCTACAAACTAAGACTAGATAATTGATCCTTAATGAGATTTTGTGTGTTCCTAACATTAAAAAGAATCTAATTAGTGTAGCTAAACTAAATAGAGATAATCATGTTCTTGTTGAATTTCATGATCTCTTTTGTGTCATGAAGGACAAGATCTCCAAACAAGTGGTAGCAAGAGGCAAACTTGAAAATGGGCTTTATTGAATTGAAGCAAATCTAGCAACCTCAACCTATGAAGAACAAAAAGGGCCTTGAGAAGTATTTTTGGCAGCAACTTACACATTCAAAGATGGAGCTCTAATTTTTGGAAAGACTCAAATTACTCCTATGAGTCACCTAATTTTGACTTGTACTAAAGACAAGTGGCACAAAAGACTAGGCCATCCTAGCCCTCGCATTTTGAATCAAATTTTTGACTCTTGTAAAACTCCTACAAAAATCAATGATAAAATATCTTTTTGTGAGGCAGCCTGAAAATTTATAAAGCTCATCGACTGCCCTTCCCTAACTCAAATTCTAGATCCTCTAAAGCCCTACAATTGATACATACAGATCTATGGAGACCATCACCTATTCAATCAAATAATGGTTACAGATACTACATTAGTTTTGTTGATGATTACAACCGTTTCACATGAATTTTTCCTTTAAAAATTAAAACGCGATGCTACCACAATGTCCTAATGCTTCAAACAACAAGTGGAAAGCCAATACAATGGCAAAAAAAAAAAACTTTTAGAATAGATGAATGGGGTGAATTTGAAACAGTCATCCAAATAGCAAATGAAAGTGGAATTAAAATTGAAATCTCATGCTCCCACACTTCTCCTTGTTTCGTTTACAGACGAGATGCGTGGAAAGGAAGCGTTGACATAGCCTTGGAATTGATGAATGAAGACATCCTCAGTTAGAGTCCTGTGAAGGAAAGCATTGTCGACATCTAGTTGTTGAATGGCTCAAATTTTAGTGACTGTGAGGGTTAAGACAATTCAAATGGAGGAAGGGTTTATAACTTGACTTATGTTTCACCATAATCAATTCATGGCATTTGTAGGTAGCCTTTGGCAACTAGTCGAGCTTTATAGCATTGGATTTCATGATGTTCATCACAATTTATCTTGTATACCCATTTGGTACCAATGATTAGATGATTGGTTGGTGGAGTTACAAGTTTCTAGGTATTATTTTTAATTAAGGCTGATAATTCAACGTCCATAGCATCTTTCCATTCTTTGGATCGAACAACATCTTCAAACTTTTGGGGTTCAAGATCATTTCTATGTTCATGGGAAAGGAGTAAGTTGGTTGATCCAAAGGGAGCTTGGGGCTTGTGTATACTAAACTTGGCCTGTGTGACCATGGGATGAAAATTAAATGTCGAATTTGGGTTTGAGGATTTGGTTGGATCAGGCCAACAATTAGTTTTATTGGATGGGTTGATTTCAGACGAAGGTGAGGGTGTTGAGATTTATGCCCTACGCTCGTAACGTTATAATGATGTAAATATGATAGAATTAAATATTATTTGTGCATCTTGTCAAATTTAGCAACATTCAATATATAATCGCTCTTTAGCCATCGGATTTGCTCTTAAACTTGGTATGTATCAAATATACGAGAGGATCAAGTTTAAGAGTAGTTGCTTAAATGGTCTACAGTATATAGATAGGGTTGGGGACCTTATTCTCATACACTGTTGATACGGTCTACTTTGTAATTGTTACAAATGATCTTATCTGGATCGTTCATGTGGTGAC
>JAOANK020363937.1:0-14126 GCA_026257165.2 Telfairia occidentalis | reverse complement strand
GTAATCAAATAACTTTATTATAAAAAGTATAACATATAAATACTATATTTATCAATATTTCTTGAGTTCCCTAATGTAGATTGGAGATTTGAACATCTGACCACTCGAATAAATAAATTATATACCTTAACGACCAATTGGTTCAGACATCAAATCGCTCGTGCCCGCTTCCATACACGGTCTTGCCTCGCCTCCATCTTTAAATGGTAGAGGTACTAACTTTTGTTCTCCCCCTTTCCTTAGGATAGGAAATGGAAACTTGAAATACACAATAGATATAACAAAACGTTCCATAAAACCTATCAGTTTAACCTAATACATAGCGTTTACTTATAAGATTATTTAATGTCGATACATACTAAAGTTACAATGTGTGCTATAGAATTTTTTATTCAAGTTCATCACAGAAACATAAGACAAGGGCACACGATATTTTATGGATTCTGCTTACAGTGTAACATTTGAAGCACTTTTAAGTTTTAACTTCCTTTGTTGCTTCTGAGGACGATGCTCTCTCATACCTTCTTTCCAACCTACCATAAAATATAATGTGAAAGAAGAATTCATAGTAAGTTTTTTCCTCTGTCAATCCAGCAGGCTAAGTAGAGAGCTAATGGTGTCAACATAGCACCCATTATCATCATTGATTAAACAATGTCAAAATGGTAATTAATTGTATAGGAAGAACTTTAAGTAAATGAAAGAAACTATAGCCTGAACAAGTTCATAAATAAGTTAAAAAATAGGACAACTTTCAAGAAAACAGTACTTTTCCTCTCTTTCCAGTAGCTTCTTTCATATTGGACACTTAATATATCATTACAATGTTGTTGTCATTACTTTTCTCCACATTCTTTTAAGTTTTACCATTTTGGAGCCATAAGTGGCATTAATTTGAGCTATAAAGCTTCCTAAAGTAATGTATTTGACACATAGTGACAGTTTGTAAATATACCTGTTATGATACATGGTGATCAAAATAACATCTCCACATTTAAATGGAAATTTGAATAATTTCTGTTTCAAGTTCAGATACATATCTGCTTCCTAAAAAAATTCATTTTAGCCTCTTCTTTCTACTGGTTTCAACTTTTTTTTAGAAAGAAATTTATTGAGATTCATTACAATTTACTCATTTCAAGATTGGAGAAATGTGTCATCGTCAGTTATCATAATAAGGCGACATAACACAACTAAAATCTTTCAAAAAAACAAACTTAATCACAAAATATTAATCAAGTCCGATCTATGCCAAAAGTAATGATTCGAAGTGGGAAAGAAATCTACTACCACTTTGACCTCCCTACAAGTCCCCAACATACTTCCAACATTCTAATCATACTCTTTAAAAACTTCTTGATGGTTTACAAATAAAAACGTGTTATGAAAAAATTTTAAGTTGAAAAAAAAGTTCACTTATAAACACTTCTAAACTCACCCTTGAGTGATATAAAGAAGGAATTACATTTTCTTTTTCTTTTCCTTTAAATATTGTAGTTGAAACTGAGGTTTATATATATATATATACACATATTCTCAAGGTCCTCCAGGTTCACATTCATAAATTAAGAAAAATCAAAGTTTGGAAAATGCAGTGATTCAAATAGCCTAAGATGTAGCATTTCTCTATCAATTTTTTTCATCTTATGCCCTAACAAGAAGAGTGGACTTGCCTGTTGGAACTTTTGAATAAAATAAGGTGTGCAGGATCTTCGGAGTTGAGCTTGAATAGTTCCTTAAGAATGAAGGGACATGTAGAGGTGCTGAAATATTGGGAGGATAAACAGTGTTAGAAATATTTGCAGAGCTATACTCCACGCATAGGTCATATATTTGCAAAGCATAAAAGTGATTGCACACTCCTTAAAAAAAAATTGTTTATAGGCAATCAAATGTCCAATTAATTGACCACTGTGCAATTTAATTTTGAAAATTGAGTTCGTCCTTATTTAGTTTTTAAGTTGATTGAATCTTTTTTTTTTTTTTTTTATGAAAAGAAACATCATTTCATTGATGAATGAAATTGTAGATACAAAGGAGTAAGAAACAAAAAGGTGTAGTTGCAAAAGGGAAAAACTCCTTTGCTCCAATATAAAGCTGTAAAAAAAATAATATCCATAAGTGCTTCAGTTGTACATTCCTTTTCCTGAAAGATTCTATTATTTCTTTCATTTCATAGTGTCCACATGAAAGCTCTATTAAGTTGATCGAATCTTAAACAGTAGGGGAAAAAGGTAATGTTTAGAGATATTTATACTAGCATAAATTACAAGTAGGATTCCACGTAGTTCATGACACTACTGTAAAAAACATTCATTTGCCTATGCCATACAATGTTGAAGAGATCGAAAAAGAAGAGCAGGTAAAATGTAACTTTGATTAAAAGCACCATTAACTAAATTTAGACCCCTAACATGCACGCACTCAACAAAAATTTCATCTCTTTCTTTTCACAAATCAAGTATATTAGGACATATGATAAAGCTCCTAAAAAGTAGGTTGACCATCAACTAGGAAGGTGCCTAATTGAGAGGGGGGAGAGAGAGAAAAAGAGAGACGAAAAGTCATCAGGCAGGAATGCAGATTTTTTTTTTCTTTTTTTGGGATGAGAAACTAAATTTTCATAAAAAAAGAAGAAGAAAGAATACAATGGCATATTAAAAAACTAGCTCCGCAAAAAGGAGTCCAAAACCTAACTAAGAAAAAGACTCTAGTCTAAAACTATAAGACCTATTTGATAATTCCAAAAGGGAGGCGACACCACCGCCCACAATCAGGTGTTACACTCAGGAGATTGCTCCATATTGAGGACATCACAAGTTCTAGAGCTTTGGATAGCATTTTGGAGAGAATAAATTGTTGGGATCTTCATGGTGCAATCTTCCCCCTTTTCTTTTTTTAGTTAAAATATCTTGCTATTGCTAGTTATTTCAAGTTCGAGTAATATTTAGTAAACTTTATTGACAAAGGCTGTGGGCCTCTTCTTTCCTTTTCCTTTTTTGAAAGAAAAGCTTTTTCTGTTTCCTATCAAGAAAAAGAAACAGAAAAAAGACCACACATATTCTCCAAGGCCTATATGGACAGAGAATTATGCAGTTACTTACACAATATAATTCCTATTGGCTGTGCATCTTTATCCCATAATATAAAAATTCAATCTATGATAAACACATTTTCTTTACATCCTTCAAAGCGTCCATATTTTCTTGAGCATCTAAATATACATGAATGTAAGACTGCAAAGATGCATGTACGTATACAGTGTACTTTGAACCAAAGAGAACTTTCGTTTGAACTTACTTTATGAGAAGCAAGCTAGGAAATTAACTAAAAAAAACGATCAATGGAAAGAAAAATATATATATCATCGTTTCTTTGACCAATGGCAGGTTCCAAATGCAAGCAAGATATGTAACTTTTGCAATAAAAGTGACAGATTACCTCCCCAAACCTACAAATAGAACTATCCAAAAGGTTGCAGTTAGCCATGATTCTTCTTTATAGAACATCCAGACCTGGTTTTAAATGGAAAGACAAATATTTATACAGCTTTCAGACGACTAACGAAGTCATGAAAACAACTATCAATAAGCTATCCCAATTTTAAGTATTAGATGTAAAATTTCTTCTACGTGTTAGGCTTAATTTCAATAGTTCAAAAGAGAGGTATTATTGAGTCTGTTCCTCCTAAAATGAAGTTAGTGTATTTAACCATCTAAAAGAAACATGTGTAAATGATAATGATTTAAGACGTACTGACAAAACTGTGCCATTTATGTAGTAGTCGATCATTGTTGCCACCATCCAACTGCAAATGGGTTAAAAGCTTGTTAACCTCCAAAAGAAAACAAATACACCATAATATCAGTGAAAGAGGATACTCTATCAACAGCAAGAAAAAATGTAATGGTTTATTCAAAGCCAGATCAAAGCAAAACCCAACTAAGAAAGGATTGCGTAGATAAGGCAATATTTTATAATTTAATCTTTTGGAATATTGTTTGCTATTTAGAACATGATATTCTCTCTTAAGAGTCTAATTTTTCAATTATAGAAGTGTTATTCATGCTAGACAATTACACTTGAAGTTTGAAAACAACTCCACTGAGCCCATCCTTACTCATCCCAAAAAGACTGGAAAAGATTTTAGATTCAACCAGTACAAAATAAAGCTTGCTAGGAAGGAAATGAATCAGAAATTTTTTAGGATAGAAGTGCGACGGTCGATTCTTTTTGGAGTAACGTACAACATACTACTTCTTGGTGGTGTACAAACCACAAGAAATTCTTTTGCGATTACAAGTGATTGGAAAGCTTGGAATAGATAGTTTTTATGTTTATTGGCTTCAATTTCCTCAACCTTGGCATTAGGCTGTACCCAATCTTTCGGTCTTTAAAACATATATTCTCGTTTCTAATAAAATAAAAAAAAGATAGAACGAAATGATAGAGCATTTAGAGATTTAGACTTCATTTGGTACCTTTTCTAAAAATGTACCCCCTTGTGTCTGAATTCTCATTACAAGAAATTCTTATGTGACAGTGACATTGTTTCTTAATTAACCTTGATTGAAAGGCTTTCTTGTTTTAGAGGTTCCCTCTTTCTTCCAGCCCCTAGTTTATCTTTTCGAGTTCTTTATTAATAATATTCTCTTAAAAAACGTAATTCTTTATGAACATTGAGGGGGTCTTTTCAATAAAGAGTATCATCCTTATCAATGAGAAGCTTGATCTCCACTCTGTCAGTACCACCATTGTAAAGATAGAATAAAAGGTGATAAAGGATTACATTACTTTTAAGTCTCTATCATCTACAATTTTTCTTTCATCTCAAGGTTTTAATAGACTACAATCCAAACCATATCCCCGTTTATAACCCTTCACTAATATAGAGTTCAAGAGCTCTCGAGGCTAGTTAAAAAATTTTTTCCAGAATGGTGGGGCTTTTTATCCTCAAAGTAATTTGTTAAAATGGAAATGTACATCCCTTCCTATGCAATATGGAGGCTTGGGGATAGGTTCCTACAAATAGAGGAACAACGCTCTTATTCTAAAATGGATATGGAGGTTAATGAAGGAGGACGATTCTTTGTGGAACTGGATCATTTCAAGCATCAATGGTCGTGAACATGTTGGTTCCCCCTAAAGGAAAAGCTAAAGGCAGACGTTGGTTTGACATAGCAAAAAACAGCACTTTCTTCTTCAAGTTTCTCAACTTTAAGGTGAAAATGGGCATTGAATAAAATTCTGGAAGGATCCCTGGCTGGGACCTCTCTCTTTGGAGCATATGTACCCAGATCTATTCACTATCTCTATGAAAAAGATGTTACAATAGCTGATTGCTGAAACGAAGACAGTAACAACTGGGATTTAAGTTTCAGGAGGGGTATTTAAGACAAGGAGCTATCGAGTTAGTTGAGCTTGGTGGAGAAAAATGATTTGATAAAGCTGGGAAATGAGGCAGACAAGTCCTCGTGGGCTCTCTAGATTCTGCAGGTTGCTTTACCACAAGGTCTGCTTTTTACAAGATATGGGAAACCCTACTAATTTTTTTTTAATTATTAAAACAATTTCATTGATGTATGAAATTTTTAAAAAAAAAAAAAAAGGGAGAAGAGCCCCAAGAGGCGGAGTTACAAAAGATTTCTCCAATGGGCCGAAACCCTACCAAACTAAAATCTCTCATTATCAATCGGTATGGAAGTTCAATGTCCCAAAGAACATTAGGTGTTCTTATGGAGTCTAGCTTTAGAAGTATAATAGTATTAATACTCATGAAACGGTGCAGAAAAAGGTTAGATATTTGGCTCTCTCCCCCTCAGTATGCAATCTTTGTGGGGAAAATGGTGAAAATCCGAACCATCTCTTCCTTCACTGCTCCTTTTCTGCAAAATGGTGGAATTTCTTGTTTACTACTTTTGGACTTTCGACTTGCCTTCCTTTTCCAATTGATAACTGGTTGTTAGAAGGTTTAAGCGGGTGGGACTTGAAAGGTAGAGCTAAGGCCGTAGGGAGTTGGAGATGTGCTTCTAGGGATCTTTTATGGGAACTTGGAAAGGAGAGGAACGGCAGGGTTTTTGACGACCTTCCTCCATTTTCTCTGTCTCTTTTGTAACTATGTTTAATGTATTTCTTCTCTTTGGTGCTTAAGACACAAGAAATACTTCAGTAATTTTTTTTTTTGAACGAGAAACAAACTTCTCATTGATATAATGAAAAGATACAAAAGTTCAAAAAAAGAAACAACTCCAAAGGGAGGAAAAGAAATACTTCTGTAATTTTCGCATTGCCTTAATTGTCCATGATTGGAAGACTTTGATTGATTAGTTTTTTAGGGAAGGGTTCCTTGGGCTGCTTTTTACTTCTTTCAAATTAGATCTCAGTTATCTATCTAAAGAAAAAAGAGTACCTTCAAACAAAATTTCAAAGACTTCCACATGATTTGTTCTTATAACTAGTATTTTATACATTTTTCTTAAATAATGGCAGGTTGTAAGGTATATTCCATACCTCTATCTCTATTGTAATATCAATAATGCAAACACAACATACAAGAACGCAGAGAACAAAGACCCAGAGAACAGAGGATCTTCACTTACTTGGATTAATATAACAAGGAAAATACCACAAAGAGTCCAAAAAAACAGTGTGACAATATAAGAACATGAACTACCCAACTTATCAGAGAGAAGTCGTAACCTCTCCTCTCGTTCACACTTCACTCACTAATTTCTTACCTACAGCAAGCTATTCCCCCATTTCCTTATAACGTTGGTTCCTCTTCTATGTCCCCAGCTACGGATGGCCCTCTCCATCCCCATACAAGAGCACAATCCCACTAACTGTCAGGGGGAATTCCCCTTCTTACCCTTCCTATTGTAAGTTATTTACTATTGGAGGCCTAACAGTGGCCAACCCAACTTGCATGTGTGTCTAATCATACCATAAATGTTAGAAAATTCTTAAGATACTGATAGAAATCAGAGAAATATATTGATGATGAAGAAAGGTAGAAAGATGCTCCTAAGTAATTAGAAGAAGTTGAAATCTTTCCATGCAGAAACTCAAGCCTAAACAACTCAATTTTTAGTTCTCTTTATCCCCTCTCACTCCCTCTATTTATAACCAACTCCTTACGTAATAATGAACATGCATTCGGTATCCTAATAAGTCATAACTCTTATAATTTCTACCTTCATGATATTTCTAAGAGATAGGTGGCAACCATAATTTGAACTTAGAACCTTATTTAACCACTTAATTGTACTCCACACTTAAATTTAAAAATAAATAAAATAAATAACAAAAAAATAACAAAACAACACAAATCCAGTTAGGCAAGCATTCTGCAAAGGTAAAATCCTTCTAAAGCAACGACATTCGTTACAACGAGAAGTGAAAAACAAATGTAAAAGAAAGATATAAGTAGTAAAGAACTTCATTTTTTAAAGTCTATATCAACCCCATTTTTCTTTATATTTTTCCAGAATGAAAAAAACATCATTTCAAAGCATTAGCACTTAGAGAACAAGCAAATTAAGGAAGAAATGAAAGAAATAATTACGATGTAAAATTCTCCTTGCGAAAAAGTGAACTATCACTGAAACAATAGACCAAATTTGCCGCCATCAAACAACCTAAAGCACTGAAAATTATTTTTGCAGTCATAACATTGGACTGCTTCCTGGGCTGCTCCATGCCATTCCTATATGCCAACAAGCAAATTATCTTTAAGAATAATAATTAAAACAAATTAATGAAGTTCTTCAAACTCTATAAAATATAACCATACTATTGCATAAAACTATTAGTAATGCTTCATGTCTAAGATATAAAAATACAATCACGTTTATCTTTCCAATAAACTTCTTGATAATGTTTTCCTTAACCTGCTAATGGTAACTTCACATACAGCAATAGAGTTAAGTTGACAATTACCCCGACTTCATTCCTACAATGAAAAGTTACAAACAAGTGCAATGTTCTTTTCTAAGAAGAAAGAAAAACTACAACCCAAAGTTCAACTCATAACTTTTTTCAACAAGCCCCCAACTTAGAATTTATTACAGACGAGTGTCATAACTAAAATGCTCTGCTAAAGAGCTCCACACAAAACAATGAAATTTGGCCAGCCCAAAAACTTCTTTATCACGTTCTTTCTTGTCGAAATTACATAGTTTCTCTCGTGCCACAATTCTCACGCCATGAACATATTTTTATACGTCCATAGAATTTTTGTCTTCCCCTTAAACATTTTATTGACCACATAATAATTGTTAGACAGTATTTTTTGCTAGACCATCAAAAACCCATGACAATAGGGAAAAAACATCTCTAGATAGAGAAGAACTCCTCTATCTAAACTTTAGATTAGTCTATTTCTAGAGTAGAATCCTAACTCTACATTTCTATTTCCTTTCCAATTCCTAAGACACAAAAAGCAGGGGGATAAAGACCCAAAGGGAAGGAAGTTGTAAAAGGGAAACTAGGAAGAAAGTGTACTATGGGAAAGCCAACCCATCTGGAATTTAAAGAGTTTTTTTTAACTTTTTTAAGAAAATCAACCTTTCATTGAGAAAGAATGAAAGAATACAAAGGGCCAATAAAAACAGCCCACCAAAAATAAATGGAGTCAAACTAAAGCAAAAAAGAGCTCCAATCAAGCAAAATAAGGTTCAAATGGTAATTACTAAAAGTCCTAGTAACAAAGGCCCAAAGGAAAGTATGAAATCTAATCAAGGACCAAACCACCCCCTAAAGATCCTATTGTTTCTTTCAACCCACAAGCCCCACAAAACAGAATAAGATCTAACAAGCCATAAAAACCGCTCCTTATCACGAAAGGGAGAATGGAAAAAGAGTTCCTCGATCAAAGCCCCATATCCTCTAGGGTGAGCTAGGTAGATACCAAAAACCTGGAAGAAACAACTCCAAATCGAGTAGGAATAGTCACAGCTCCCAAAAATCTGGGATTTAGAGAGTTATGAAAATAGCAGCAAGTAAAGCCCCACATAAGCTATCATCCAAACAAATCTGAGATGCTGAATTTATCTATTAACTGATTGAATAAAAAACATTCTCTTATTTTATTTCATTTAATTTCTTAACACCATGATAAAAGGGAAAAAAAAGACTTTTTAACCGTGCAGAGGAACAGTCAAGAAGAACGGAAAAAAAAAAAGAATATAAGATATGATGAAAGCTTTCTAATGGAATTCACTACTTAAGAGACCTAAAACTCACAATACAGACTATACTAGGTTTACTGCATACGCACTTGTTTGTATTCTTGATCAGAACATGATACATAATATCTTCAAAGGATTCCTGGGATGATAGTTGCCACAGCTGCCAAAGAATGTAGGCACAAGTACCAATGCTGAGGAAAATGATAGGGGAGGAAGAGAATCAGATCTAAAAGTAAAAGTAAGAAAAATCAAATGAAGATTCAGTCTGCAACAATTAACAACCAAAATACAATGCCACTTCTTATTGAAATAAAGTAGCTCATACATAGAAACAAATTCGGTCTTAGTACAAGTAAGAGTGTGGAATCAAAGTTCCTACAAGAACTTTAATGATTCCTCAAAGTTATTCAAGAATCATCGTAAAAAATGTGCATCACTAATACATATTCAATATTAGTTGCAAATATTCACCTTCACAGTTTTCAGATGTGTGTATGTACAATAAAACAAATGAATGCACGTGCACAGAGAAATCGTGAACTGTAATTAGATTCTGAGAATAAAGTTGAATACGACATTGCAAGAACATCAAATAAGAAAAAATATTTAAACTAATTAAATACTAATCTTCTGAACTTGAAAACGGCATTTAAAATCTTTGGAGATTTCCCCCATTAGTTAATGTAAACAAATGAAAATAGAATTATCAAGCATCAAGATATATCTTCTATACCCCAACTAGAAATAACAATCAATTAAGAAAAATTCACTGGTATTATTTAAACTAATAAATCCTATGGTTAAACAAGGCTTGCAATGGAAGGCGAGCTTGACAAAAATACAAAGAAATTACCTGCCAAAACATACAAGAAAAACTATCCAAATTGTTGCAGCAATCCAGTTTGCTTCTTTATAGGATATCCATGCCTGATAAATTTATTAAAAATAAATAAATAAAAAGCAAGCATACTATGCTTTTATAGGAGAAAAGTTACCTTGAACACATATGTAAGATAATTCTATTGTTTATAGATGATTCTGAAGTAGATGGCTAGATGCTTATCCGTTGAGCTTGTAATAACAACGAGCAGAAATGGATAGTATAAAATTATAATTAAACCAACAATCTTATATGGCTAGATAAGTATTCTATGAGTATTCTCTGTATAAAAAACAATCTTATATGAGTATTCTCTGTATAAAACCTACATCAAGATCTCAAACAATAAGCAAAATCCTAGTATAGGTTCTTATATTAGAGTAAAAAACATTATACAGCATAACGAACTGACTTATGGGATTAAGTCAAAGACTTGCATATTCCTTTCCTCATCCTTGATGATGAAGATTATTGGCCAATTAAGTTACAATTTCATAATGAATTGTGGAAAGAGAAGTATCGAGAGGGATGGAAGAACGTAGTGGACTTAGAGTTAGCTTTGATTCCTAATTGTTGTGGAAAAAATTATTAAAAAAAGAGTAAAATAAGTGAAAGAGAATGGCTACTGAGGAAGAACAGTAAGAAAGGAGCAGTGATCAATTTCAAAACAACGATATGGCAGCAAGCGAACTTGTAAACTTCACATCAACATAAAATGAAGTGAAACCAGCAAGACTTTCTTCTCTTACTCAAATGGTCTAACAGTATAGCAGCTCTATTCACAACATAAAGAGGTTAAGCTGTAGAAATAACTAAACGATATGCAAAGTCAAAATTCCAAAAAATGAAAAATTCTATGAAAACTTTAACTTTCCGTACCGCAATAGCTACGACATTGATATAAAAATCAATTAAGGTTGCCACCATTAACCTGAAACATAAAAGTAGAAACTTAATGAACAAGTTCAAACACTAGGAATAATAGACGAGAAAGAAAAAATAATAACTCAACACCGCAATTGTATTGACAGTTAAGGAAAGTACATCGAATTACACAAGTTTCCCCTGTGAATAAGCTTACATAAGATCCACGAGTAGAACATGAGAATGTTATAGCAATTAGTTAAACAATAACATAACCAACAATCAATTACTTCCAGTCTTCTCCGTGAGAACTACATACCAGAGCTTGGCCTTATAATTTTAAGTTGGAAAGTGTACAGTTTGAGCAGGTCTTATACACAAGATATGGTCCAATCAAAGGAGTATTGTACGAATAGAACACTTTTTGTAACAACTAATATTCCTTGTATCAAGATTTGATCGAGGATACATACCTTAACCAGTTGAGTTATGCTCAGGTAGGGGTGAACAAACAATTCCGAAAAACCGACTCGACCGACCAAAACCGACCGAATCGAGTCGATTAGGTCGGTTTGACTATTGGTTGGGTCGGAATCGGTTTTTATACTTTGAAAAACTGAATAGTCGGTCGGATTGGTAAAAAAGAACAGAAAAACCGACTTATTTAAATTTTTTAAAAAAAAATGATATGATGCAGACTACATTCAATGCAGTTTGCAAAGCTGCCTACGTCAAAAGGCATAAAAAAATTACGAAATTTGGAAAATATATATATATATATTTTTCTCTTTTTTCCTTTCTCCTCCTTCTTCCTTTGTCTTCTCTTCTCTCTTCTGCCTAGTATTTTTTCTCAGTTCTCCATCTCTCTTTCTTTTTTCTTTTTGTTTCTTGTACTTTTTTTTTCCTTCCTTCTCATCTCTTTTGTGCATACTACCTACTCTTTCATCCCTTTATTTTTCTTTCTTTTTCTTTCGCCTCTTCTTCTCAATTTATTTCTTTCTTTACGCATATTTTTTCAAAAAAAATTCTTGTTCTTTGGTTCTAGCCAAAATCGACGGACCGTCAGTATGGTTGGACGGTCGGCGCTTGAAAGTCTTTCATGACCGACAACTTCCGACAAGTTGTTTTTCGGAATCGGTTTGAGTCCAAAACCGATGCCGCCCGACCAATGAACACCCCTATGCTTAGGTTGACAATTAAGTTTGAGAAATATGCAATGACCTAAGCATTCCATCTCTCTCACACTCATTATCCTATGAACAGTAATTACTTCAATCTTCTAGCAAATCAAAATTTTGTAGAATTAACCACCATGGGTTAATTCCCATAAGGCCCAATGTAAATAGTAAAGGATTTCATGAAAATGAGTTTAGGTCATGGTAGCCACCTATCTAGGATTTAATATCCTACGAGTTATCTGGACAACCAAATAGAGTAGAGTCAGATAGTTGTCCCATGAGAATAGTTGAGGTGCATGCAAGCTAGATCAGACACTCATGATTATAAAAAATAAAAATAAATGTAGAATGGAAAGTCCTTGCTAGTCTTTTTTCTTTTTGAGTTTAACATGTGGGGGTGGAGATTCAAACCTCCGACTTTTTGGTCGAAGATATCTGTCTTAACCAGTTGAATTGTGCTCAGACTGGCAATCCTCACAAGCTAAGATGATGAAAAATGTCACCCATCTCTAGGAAGGCCTAAGTTTACGTTAAATACAATAAGAAAATTCAACATAAATATGGATATATTATTAACAAAATTCAAATGTCATAACAAAATATTTTGGTTCCCCAAAGCAATATCTTTTAAAAAAAAAAAAAAGGAAAACAATACTAAAAGAAGGAATACAGAACAGTTTTTTAAAAGAACACCTAAACAGCCCTTAGTTTTCCAAGCAAGCCTCTGTTTCCTGCTTAGAACATATTAAATTACAAACTTTTAATTATGATTCTATATGGACACTGTCAATTAAATGATGCCAGATATGTTTCTTGTAAAAAAATAAGTTGGTTTGCTACAGCAGGGCAAACACACGGCAAAAAGTGGACAATTAGACATTATCCATAAAAGATATTTGACACATTTCTTAAAAAAACAGTACGTTATATGTGCCACTTAGTCTTGTTCAATTGTTATTTATTTCTACTAAAAAAATGACAGTATTAACGATATGAACTGTATAACATCACAATTCGAACTCTAAAATGCAATTGAAGCTTTTTAAAATTTAGACTAAATAGACGCAGTCATCGAAATTGAGGAACTAAATTTATAATCTAAACTTGGATAAAATTAATTGTTCTTTACGATAGCGACCAAGCATTCCGAATATCACTCGGCCTATGGATTTCCGACACTTAAACTCGCCTAATAACCAGGATAGTTCTTTTGAACATCGTGTTACTTTGATCGCATAAATAACATGCTCGTGTACACTCAAAATACCTCAGATGATCAGTAGAGACATGAACAGAGTAATTGAAGCAGCTCTATTCTTTGTACTGAGAGGGAAGCAAGACGAATAAAGGAAACGAACTAATAAGAAAGAAAATGAAAAACGTATAGTGTAGAAGAAAAAGTACCGCGAGAGAAGTTCTGTTCTGAAAGGAGAGCCATCAATGGCGATTGTGTAAGCGAGAGTTACAACCATTGTACAGCCCAACAGAATGTACAGAATCCTCCATCCAATTACCGCTGAGCTCGCCATTGCACACACACAGTGATACTTCGAGAGCGAGAGAGAGAAAGAGAGTAGGTGGACGAGAGCAGCTGCAGGCTGCAGCAATCGTAGGAGTTCAAGTCGACGGGAGTTGATGGAAATGACGTGCCAACTAATCTTGATTCCTTTTTTTCTCCAATAACAATTTGAGCGCAAAGGATTTTACTTTAAATCATTTTTCAAAATTTGGAGAGGCCCAAAAACCTTCGCTAGCCCTTTCTATCTCTAAGTTACCAATTACGTATTTGCATATATATATATATATAATTAAATAAATCTAAATTCAAGAGAGCACATGTTCCTGATCTCTTTATAAATCTACCTCTAACAATGGCGGATCCACGTTGGGACCAGTGGAACTCCTCAACTTTAAACTAACATATTATATACGTTACGATTTAGTTAAGACATAGAAAATAATGTTGGCTCATTAGTAGCGGTATATATATACATATGATTTTTTTTTCTATTTCTT
>JAOANK020363728.1:0-14129 GCA_026257165.2 Telfairia occidentalis | reverse complement strand
AGAGATGAGTTTGAACTTTGAAGGAAGAAGAAGATGATTATGTGTGGAGAAAGAAACAATGAAGGAAAAAAGAAGTTTATTTGAAGAATTTGGCATCACGTGGGAATAAAGGAAGGGAAGAGATAGTGTAATTAATATGTGGGCCCCACATGAATAAAGAGAGAAAAAAATTTCTTATAGAAAAAGAAAAATAAGAGAAAATTTAGAAAATTGGTACAAAACATTAAATGAAGAGAGAGAATATGGTTCACTTCAATAGTCTGTGAGTAGTTTTTCTTTAAAAATGTTTTATTAAGTTTATCAAGGAAAATGTGAAATGTGGAAATTTAAATTTACTAAATTGATTCTGGATTTTAGCACAGTGGTTTATGACAGATTTTAGGATTATGAATTATTTCGGCGAAACTTATGTGACATATTATTATTAATATTACTGAAATTTGTTAAGCATGATTTGAGAATGTTTGTGATTAAAGAGTGGTTTAAAGAATTATTTAGAAATGTTTTCAAATCACTAAATTATGTACCCATGGTGATTACCTAATATACTTATGAGAAAGTGTTTCCATAGTGTATGTGTATGATAACATAAGGTATGTGGGATCCACCTTTTCACACATGGGCTTTAGGCCACGTGTTTAAATGTTTTGATTTGCTCTGTGCACGTATGACCATGTTTGCTCTGCTTTGCATCTGAGATTACTCGAAGCCTAGTATGACTGGATTTATGATCAGTTCAGGGGGTACAAGTTTAGTGATGAGTTTCCCTAACTCTATGATCTATGTTTAAAGTTATTCATTTGTTATCTTTAAGATATCCAGTTTTATGTTATATGATATTTATTACAGATGACACAATGTTACAGATTTCTGTATAATGGTTTTTTATGCATTGATTTTCTCAAAGTTATTTTCATATCAACCCTTCCACTCATGGGCTTGTTAGCTCACCCTTTTTTCTCCCAAATTTTTCCACCAGGTAGCACTTGAGTACCTTACGAGACAATCAAGACCGACAAACCACTAGTCTTCTTAAATTGCATCTCATTTTCTTAGGCACATGTTAGAGCTCTATTGTTGAGTATTAGAATTTTAGCCAGATCATGTCAGATTGGCAATAGATTCTAAGGTTTACTTAAGATCCATTATTGGCACGACATGTCCTAGATTCAAGAGGGTGATCTGAGGCGGGTCGTGTCACGACCTGCTCCAATATCTCAAATGGCCCAATGAAACGAGGCTCAACTTCCCCTTTTGGCCAAACCTCAAGATTCTCTTCATAGGAGCCACTCGTAGAAACACGTGTTCACCCACAGTGAACTCCAAATCTCTCAGCCGCGTATTCGCATAACTCTTCTGCCTGCTCTGAATTGTTAACATCTTTGCTCTAATATTCCTTCTGGCTTCATTGGTAACTTGTACTAACTCAGGTCCCAGCAACTTACGCTTGCCAACCTCTTCCCAACAGACTGGTGACCTACACTTATTTCCATACAGAATCTCGAACGAAGACATGTCAATGGTTGCCTGGTAACTATTGTTGTAAGCAAATTCCATTAAATGTAGGTGAGAGTCTCAATTTCTAGCAACATCCAAGACACATGCATGTAGCA
Source organism: Telfairia occidentalis (assembly GCA_026257165.2). Classification (NCBI taxonomy): domain Eukaryota; kingdom Viridiplantae; phylum Streptophyta; class Magnoliopsida; order Cucurbitales; family Cucurbitaceae; genus Telfairia; species Telfairia occidentalis. The sequence goes on along the minus strand of JAOANK020363728.1, from coordinate 12,516 downwards.
TATCCTTTAGGGTTTGATTCAGACGTTCGGTCTAGCTATATGTTTGCGGATCGAAGGCGGTGCTGAAATCTAACCGTGTACCCATAGCCTTCTACAAGCTCTGCCAAAAGGTAGATGTAAAACGAGGGTCTCTATCTGAGACAATGGATACGGGTACCCCATGCAACCTAACTACGTCCTCCATGTATAACTGTGCCCATCGCTCCATAATATATGTCAACTTCTCTGGTAGGAAATGCGCTAACTTAGTAGGTCTATCTATGACCACCCAAATCACTATGTATCCCCTCACCATCCTAGACAACCCAACAAGGAAATCCATGGAGACATCTCAGTTCCACTCAGGTACAGATAAGGGCTGCAGTAATCCTGCTGGCCTCTGCCTCGATGCCTTCAGCTATTGGCATACCAAGTATCTACTCACAACTTCGACTACATCTCTCTTCATGTTAGGCCACCAATAATACTTTTTCAAATCCTTATACATTTTTGTACTGCCAAGAAGTATTGTTAATGGTGAACTGTGGGCCTCAGTCATTAACTCGTCCTTAAGTGCTTCATTCTGAGGTACGAACACCACTGCTGCTAGTTCTAGGTCATGTGTTGGGTAGTTGCACTCATAATCTTTCAGTTGACTTGATGCATAAGCTATGACCTTGTCACGCTGCATCAACACATACCTAGTCCCTTCTTGGAAGCATCGCTGTTCACCATGAAATCTCTGGTACCTTGAGCATTGGCGCGGTAACCAACCTCTATTTGAGCTTCTGAAAGCTTGCCTCACACTCATCAGTCTATGAAAATCAAATACTCTACTTCCGTGTCAGTTGCGTTAGTGACAAGGCTATACTAGAGAAATCCTAAATGAAACAACGATAATAACTAGCCAAGCCTAAGAAGCTTTGTACCTCGCTAACATTAGTCGATCGTGACTAGTTGGTCACTGCCTCTACTTTTGCTGGGTCCACTAAGACGCTGTCTTTGGATACAACATGACCAAAGAAGGATGCCTTATGTAACCAAACTTGCATTTGGTGCACTTGGCATACAACTAATTGGCCCTCAAATGTATCAGGACCTTCCTGAGATGTTCCTCGTGTTCTGCTTTCGCCTTAGGATAAACTAGGATGTCATAAATGAACACAATAACGAAAGTGTCAAGAAACTCTTTGAATACCCTATTCATCAACTCCATGAATACTGCTGGAGCATTCGTTAGCCAGAACAACATCACCATGAACTCGTAGTGCCCTTACCTACATCTGAAAGTTGTCTTCGAGATATCTTCATCTCTGACCCTCAATTGATGGTACTTTAACTGCAGATCGATCTTGGAGAAAATAGTAGCTCCTTACAACTGGTCAAATAGGTCATCGATTCGTGGCAACAGATACTGTAAGTGGCTTTTTAGCTCTTTCAGCTCGATTGGGGCCATACGATAAGGAGCCTTGGAGATGGGTGTTGTACCTGGTTTTAACTCAATACAAAAATCTATTTCTTTAGCCAGCGGTAGCCATAGAAGGTCGTCTAGGAACACATCCACGAACTCTCTGATTGAAATCCACTGCAATACAGCAAATGCACAAGTCAAATTGTAATATAAACCACTCTAAGGCCACGTATTGTCCTATGGGAATCATATTATAATTTTTCTTAGTTTTCAATCAATTGTTCCAATTTTATCGAGAGATTTGTAAGTTAAATTTAGTGATAATATTAAAGGTAATAACACTAGAATGTTGCACGCTTAGGAAGGAAAATTTCAAGATAAGGGAATCCTAGAGTGTTGGGTTCTTTTTAAGCTAATTGGACTTATTAAACACTTTTAGGTCTCATTTAGATGCTAAAATCCTAGGCTCAGAAGTTCAAATAAATTAAGGTTTTCTTTCTCAAGTTCACCTAACCTCATAATCAATTAACACTTCAATTTCTTGCAATTGTTAAAAAAATATGGCCATTTGATTGATTCTAAAATTTGCCTCCATTTAAACCTACCACTTTTATTTATAAGTTTCAAAGGCGTAGCATTCCGGTCTAAATATTGACATATATTTTTCAAGCTAAATTGATAATACAAAAATCTATTCCACATTCTCATGCAAGAATATCAATGAATTACAAAAATAGTAAGAGGATTTAGCAGACAAAATTCAACCATAAAATAAATCAACACATCAAATTAAATTTTACAAAAAAAATTTAGCCACACATTGGCTCTATAATTTCACAAATCTAGTTTTCTAAACAGTAGCAAAAGTAAGGAAAAAAAGAAGAAAACTCTCGAATCATCTCGACGTCATCTCCCCAGTCAAGCCACCCCACGTGCCCTTAGTTTTCACTCACGAACACTTGGAATCGTTCTTCCTCATTCAGCGCCCTAGAAATCGACCTTCTGCTCTCTCTCTTGGGATTTTCTCTCCAAAAAATGGCTCCTTTAAACCTAGAACATAAGTTTGCTTAAATAGAAATCGCAGTGTCGAGACCTATGTAATAGCATTGAGACGCTGTGCTCTATATTTATCATATTGCCACCGCACTTTTTGTAAAGAAGAGGGAAAATATTTGAAGTAGCGTCTCGACGCTACATCGAAATTTCACATTCTTCCTTACCCAATTCGTAGTAGTGTTGAGACGCTACTACTCCAGCGTCTCAACGTTGACGCCTTCTGCCTTCTAGTTACTGTTTGGGCATCTCAATGCTTGTTTCTAGCATCGAGACACTATCTCTCAAGTTGCTCTTTAATCTTCATCATTGATTTAGCCAATTTTTAGGTTGTTTGGTTCATTTTTTGCTCCGAACAACCTTAAATTCATCCTTCTCTTGAAATGCTCGATTTTTACAAAATTTCACAAATAAAAGCATCAAAGTACACTTATAAAATACAAAACCACTAATTAATGGTCCTAAAATAGGACTTTTTGATTGCTATCAACCACCACAAACTTAGAGTTTTGCTAGCCCCGAGCAAAATTAGATTACAAATAAATAACAGAACTTCAATGCTAGCATGCTTCAGACTCTTAACTCAAAGACAATAACATGTAATGAGCTCAATAAAGGACATGTTCATGCACATTCTATCGGTAGGCAAGTTGAAAGTCAATTCTTATCCTCCCTTGCGTGTTTGTGTGCAAGCCTATCCTATTCTAATTCTTACAAACCCATAGTGCATTTAATGACGTCTTTCCTAAGCTACCCCTACTCTAGTACTAAATTATTTTCAAGTGAAAGATTCTAACTTAAGGAGCTTAAAAATAAATACTTTTTTTTAAGAAAAAATTGTCGAAAAAAGGAGCCTAGTCAAGATGTAGTACCTTCGTTCTAGCTTACCCCCGCTTCCTAGGTGCTGAGCATCCAACTACGAGTAGCACCTTTATTCCAGGACCGTACTCACATTTTTTTTCCAGCATTCCCCCACGAGTAAGGGCCAAACAAAGGAAGAGTAACCTCTTTAAACATACTTTATTCAACAAATACAAGTTTTAACAAAGACTCCGTTATTTCAAAATTTCACTATCTAACAATTCGACTATTTTGAAGCACTTAAGTCTAACTATATTAATTACACCCTAAGCTTTCAGTACTATAAATAGGACGACTACGTGCTCGGAAGGCAAGAAATTCAAAGAAAGATTTCAAACATAGCTTACCATAGAAGTATGTCTACTAGTTTTCTTATTTCAACTCACATACAAGTTACAGCAAATCATGGGAAATCATAGTCATTAGCATGCAAGTATTACAGTTCTATTATTTATCTAGCACAGGGTCAAGCAGTCAAACTATCGTCACAAAAAAATTTTCCAAGGTATAAGGAGCTTAATTTATTACGAAATGCAAGAACTCAGCACACAATCATATAAAATCTATCCTATCAGCACACAGTATTCAGGACACCCCACCCAAACTTAAGATGATATATTGTCCTCAATATATAAAATAGAGAAAAATACGGAGTGAGCAAAACTAGCCTGGTAAATGACATGATCCATAGAATTTGCAGGCTTGTACTCTAAGTACAACGGTGTTGGAGTTCTTGAGGAGAAGACGACAGTCGAAAACCAAAAGAGACAAAAGTTACACAAACGTCATAATGAAAACAAACGTGAAGGTAAATATATATACTAGAAAGAGAAAAACACAAATCAAAATAACAGAAAGAACACCCTCTTAGTGATAGAGGTCGGTCAGTCCTTATCATCATCATCGTCTGAATATGAGGGTGGTGGCGCCAGTGGACGGAGGGGAGGGGCAGAGATGTTTGGAAATGTTTGGGATAAGAAGTTATAGATTGTCTTCTGGCGCTTGCAGATAACTCCAAATGACTCCACTTGATATTTATATTGGTGGCATCAAAGTAGCTCCATACATTCCTCACTAGTTCGAAGGGCTCGTGCCAGCCTAGATGGTCCAGCCTCCATGTGATTAGGATCATGTTCGAGAAGCTCGAGTTCTTGTATCTGTGCCATGGGCTCAGCCTCGCACAATCCCATTATAAAGTTCTTGTCCATTAGTGCTTTAAGGTGGACAAGCTCCTCGTTGGGGTTCCAAGTGACCCTAGCTACTCTACAGAGTGCCATGATGAGTGGGGGATGGCCAAGTCCTCTAGTGGTCGATCCACGATGGATGTGTCGAATGAATTGATAAATGACTTTCCCTATGTCAATTGTCTTGCCCATGGCATAGAGCAACACAGCGCGCTTCTTGGTTACGTCACTCATATGGGCCACAGGGAGCAGCTTTGCACAAATGACACTATTACACACCTTGTTGAAACACTGAGGTCCGACATCTTGAATTTAAGGGCCTCGCCCCGTCTAATCGTCCACTGAGCCCTAGGCTAGCACAGTTTCTGAATAATCTGCATGACATCCATGTGATCCCTAGCATTGATAGGTTATTAATTTAGTTCTCTTCTTGTGTCAAATTCTTTTATAGTTCGGCTAGATTTCGCGCTAAATTCTCCTAATTATGATTAAATACGATTCAGGTTACGAATTACGGAGATTTGGCTTAAATCGACCTTGAAGCACGATTTTTCTCTTATGGAGGAGGTCAATACATTTGGAGGGTACTTTGGACATTTCACAAGTCAAAAGGAGTTGTAACTCCTTCCCTGTTTTGTAGAGCTTCCTTTGGTCAAAATTCCCATTTTTTTATTTTATTTATTTTGAGAAAATAAATCTCTAGGTGGTTACGCTATTATTAGTACAATGGTGGCCTATAAAAGGAAGCATTGGCATGTAGAGAAGATCATGACTTTTACACCGATAAGAGAGACAGAGTTAGAGTTTTGGAGAATTTGACAACTTCCCCTTTAGATCGAAAACTCTAGCTTAGTCTCCATGAGTGGCTAATTTCTCGTTCAAATTCAAGGGTGAGCGAATTTCCAATCCAATTGTAAATGTAGTGAGGCTCAATTTCTACGTTAGAATTTTTCTTCATGTCTCAAGAATTCTTTTATTTCCTGTAATTATCTTCTTATGAAAAATTGTCATTAATTGGCACCTTGATTTAATTGCAATTTTTTCTATTGCTATCTGTGAATTGTTTGTGATTCTAATATTATAAGTAATTGACTTATACATTAAGTAGCAAAGAGTTGGCATATGTATGTGTAAATGTGGCTACCCTTTTTACATAGCTTGCACAATAAACTCTAGGAAATTGGAGAAACGAAATTAATTAATTTCTGTTATCTCAATTAATTAATTTTGGCTTAGTCATTTTAGTACATGTTAATGCTATCTTTCATTTAATATGGAACGATATTATCATCCTCGTTGAGCGATATTATCATATAATTGAGGCTGTTCGACATCGCACGGTGCCAACTCGCACTTTTGCATGATCGATCTATTCACTACGCAGGTTTGGTAGAGCGACGCGAAGTCGGCATCGATGAATCGATGTGAGTCCAAAGAACTAAAGTTTGCAGCGTTCCCCCTGGCTCTTCTAGAACTCATATTGTCAAGCAATTTGTAAAGACTATGCAAACCCAAGAATTAGCCATATAAGCTACAAACTATATAAGCAGGATAATCTATTGCGCACTTACACAAATTAATGCTAAAAGTAAGTCCACGATGTGCAAAATTAATCCCCTTAACAATGATGCTCGACTTTATAATACTGACACCCCAAAAACGCATACAAACCAGCTCCATGATAAAGAACATAAATTTTCAACACTCATTTTAATTACAAATATGCTCAATCATCATACCAACACTCATAACCAACTCTACAACTCATAAACACTCATGCAAATCACTCCTCGATAAAGATCCTGAATTTTCAAAACTCGTTCCCTTGACAATCAGTACTAAATCTTCAATTCTCATACTTAAACTCGACTGAATTCAACAATACAATGATTATAGCATAATGAACGTGTGGAATTAAATACAATGATTATAGCATAATGAATGTGTGGAATTAAATACAATGATTATAGCATAATGAACATGTCGAATCAAGTCAATCATAACACAAATATGATGAATTGATCAAAAATCCACTTACAAACATTGCCCCCACTATACTTTCTTCAACATATATGCCCAAAATGAGAAGAATCATGCATGTAGTTGACTTAAATCAGCAAAAACAATGTGAGAAAATAGCCATGAGTTGCAAACCAGTCCCTAAATCTAAGTCACACAGCAAAAAAATATATAACTTTGTCGAAAATCAGCTTACGAAAACTACCCCTAAATTTTTTTTTTCAAACAATTTCTTCAATCACTAAGCTCAATTCTATAAAACTCATACATGGAAACTACTCAACTCAACCTAATTAGTATATAAACATGGCAAAATTAGCAATCATAACACAAATCAACAATCAAGGGTCAAAAATCTACTTACACTAACTTGGTGGACAAAAAGTTGGAGTTTGAGAGAGAGGCATGGAATTTTTGGTGAAAACCCCACAAAATCCAATCTTAAACTTCAAAATCAGGCAAAATAAGGGCAATGGAAGTTTAGGTTTTATGATTTTTGCAAGGAAAAAGGGAAGAATCAAGAGAAATTTGAAGAAAAATGGCGAAAATTTGAGGGAGAAGGGTTGTTGGCACTAGGGTATGAAGGAGGGAAAAATGGGTTCTGTTTTCAAACACGAAATCTGGAATTTTAATCCAAATTTCGCGATAGCGTTGAGACGCTATAAAGATAGCATCTCAACGCTGGGACCGCTGGTGGGAATCCTTACCTACAGCTAGCGTTGAAACTCTAGTGGGCATCTCAAAGCTAGTTCGCGAACATGTGCCTTCGTTTTTTTTATTTATTATTTATTAAATTCCTACACCAAAAAGATAACTAAAGTTAGTAAAAAATAATTAATAAAAATAAAAATGAATTGAACAAAACGAATTATATTATTATTATTATTATTGCTATTAGTTATTTATTATTTATTATTATTATTATTTCAATTAATTAAAATAACATGACATAAAATAACAAAAATAGATAATAAAAAAAATCAAATAAAACAACTAAATAAAGTTTTGAGTTACCTCCCAAGAAGCACTTTGTTTAACATCTTTAGCTAGACTTATTGAAGCTTAGGATGCCTCGTTGAGATACATCTCATCCAACTATCTTTCCTCATCTCCAGAATATGCCTTCACCCTCAGTGCATTTACTTTGAAAATTGAGTTGTCTTTTCTTTGCAGCTCTACTGCTTCATATGGGGATACGCTCTTCCCCACGAAGGGTCCAGACCACCTCGATTTCAGTTTTCCTGCAAACAAATGTAATCGTAAGTTATATAAAAGTACTTTGTTATCAGGTTGGAAAGACCTCTGTAATGTCCGTTGATCGTGCCATCTTTTGGTCCTTTCCTTATACAGCCTTGCATTCTCATATGCTTGGCTTCGAAACTCTTCCATCTCATTTAGTTGAAGTAGTTTGTGTTCCCCTGCTTTTTGAAGGTCGAAGTTCAGCTTCTTTATTGCCTAGTACGCTCAATGTTCCAATTCCATTGGTAAGTGGAAGGCCTTTCCAAACACTAAATTGTACGGAGATGTACCAATGGGTGACTTAAAGGCTGTCATGTATGCCCATAGTGCATCATCAAGTCTTTGGGACCAATCCTTTCAGTTTGTCTGAACTGTCTTCTCCAGTATCTGCTTAATTTCCCTGTTAGAAATCTCAGCTTGCACATTAGTCTAAGCGTGATAGGATAGGGAAACCTAATGCCTCACCCCATATTATGTAACAAGGAATTAAATAGTTTATTACAAAAATGGGATCTTTCATCACTAATGAGCCCTAGGTGTGCCAAAGTGTGTAAATATATGCTTTTTAAGAAATTGAACTACAATACGATCATCATTCTTCCTAGTGACTATGGCCTCTACCCACTTAGATACATAATCAACAGCTGCAAGTATGTACATGTATCCACCAGAAATAGGAAAATGACCCATAAAATCTATCCCCCATACATCACAGAGTTCTTCTACCTCTAAAATAGGTGTCAAAGAAAAATTGTGATGTCAGAAAATGTTACCTGTTCTTTGGCACCTATCGCACGTTCTAACAAAGGTGTAGCAATCCTTAGATAAATGAGGGCCAATAGAAACCTGATTGTAGTACCTTTGTTGTTGTACGAGTTGGGCCAAAGTGTGACCACCATAGGGAGATGAGTGACATTTCTCAATGATTTTTGTTGTTTCCTCCAATGGAATACATCTTCAAATAATGTGGTCAAAGCAGACCTTGAAAAGAAGTGGGTCATCCCAAAGGTAAGATTTAACCTCTTGTAGAATCTCTTCTTCTGCTAGGAGTTCATATCAGGTGGTAAGATTCCTCCTGCAAAAAAATTCACAATGTCAGCAAACTAAAGCAATTTATGCCCTACTTGGTATAATTTTTCATCAAGAAACCTCTCAAAGACTGGAAATAGGCTTAGTTGAGTATCTCATTCTCAATTCGAGACAATTGGTCTGTAACCACATTTTCACTTTCTTTCCTGTCTTTAATTTCAAATTCAAATTTCGGCAACAAAAGAATCCATCTTATCAATCGAGGTTTAGCATCTTTTTTAGAGAACAAAAACTTAAGTGCAACATGGTCTATGTGGACTATGACTTTAGACCCAAGCAAGTAAGATCGAAATTTATCAAAACCAAATACAACAACAAGCATTTCTTTTTCAGTGGTAGTGTAATTGATAGCACTTTAAAAATACTATTTTAGGGCCTTAAATTTAGTAGTTTTGTGGGTTAAATAGTGTACTTTGATGATTTATTTATTGAATTTGTAGGAACCAAGCATTTGGAGGTAAAAATATGGATTCGATGTTGTTCGGGTTGAAAAACGAGCGTTAGAATAGCAAATTCAGCTAAGAAACGAAAGAAATATGTCAAAAATAAAAGTGTAGATTTTTTGGGTAGCGTCTCAACACTGGAATAGTAGCGTCTCAACGCTGGAATAATACTCAACAATGGAATAGTACTCAACGTTGGAATAATAGTGTCTCAACGCTACTTTGAAAATTTTTCCTAATTTTTCAAAAATGCAGTGGCATTTTTATAATATTAAAGCACAACGTCTCAGCGCTATTGCATAGCGCCTTGACGCTACCGACAGATTCTATATATGCTTTTTTTCATTGCAAGGGTTCGGAAAGTTCGTTGTGAGCATCATTTTCAGCATGATTTTTGAGGTTGAAGATCATAATACAGTCGGCATTTATTCTAGAGCATATTTGGAGCTTTCTAAGTGTTCGGGGGTAAAAATTATGAGCATGGGAGTCAGTTTAGAGCCGGAGACGAGGAAGAATCGGCCCGAAAGTTTTCTTTCCCTCTTTTATGTTCTGTATTCTACTTTGATGGGCTGTTTAGAATTTATTTTCATGATGTATCGTAGCTAAACCCTTTAGTGTTAGGGTGTTGGTTAGTTTTATGGACATTTAATTACGTTATTGAATTATTGAATGCAATATTTATGGTTTTCATCTAAATTCCAGCCTTTAGTGTTTATGTTCATTTAATCAATGAATGTTTTTACTCTGTATTTTACTATCTTGCTTATGAGAGAGGGTCATAAATTATTACATGTTGTTTTGCTACTTTGTTCGAAAGAGTGGGTAGTAAAGTCAGACATTGGGATTTAGATGCGTGTCTCTCTATGTGCGAAAGTGATAGGGGGCGCGTGTAAGGTTAGTGATAGGTTACTTACATGCCACTTTTTATCTTCTTATAGTGAGACATCATGTAGAGAGTTCTTAGTGAGAGTCGGTGGACATCAAGAGGGGGAAACCCTAGTTTAATAACCTTAGACTTAGAAAATTGGTAACCTATTGCATCTCTCGAGTTTAATTAAATAATTAATTGCGTCGTTTCATAACACCAACATCCTAGAACTACTTGTCCCTTGATTTTCCTCTATTTATGTGCCTCTTAGTGTTCTCATTTCATTTCCTTGCTAGATTAGACCTGTTGCATGCCAATTAGTTTTCTTAAACAAAATTTGACAACTATTATTTCTGTACTAAATAGAATTAATAACCTGATTCCCCGAGGACGATACTCGGTCTTTTAGGCCGTTTTATTTTACAATTTGACTCGTGCACTTGCAGTAATGTTGTGAGTTGCGATTATTAATTTTTCTATGGATTATCAAGTGTTCTACTTACATAATAGATTGCCCGAAGCATTTTATCCTTTTTCTATCCTAATACAGCTCATAGGGCATAGTCACTAGCATCACACATCATTTTAAACGGTTCAGACCAATTAAAAGCAACAATAATGGGAGCAGTGACTAATTTATCTTTCAGAGAACAAAAAACAGACAAACACTCATCATCAAATATGAAAGTAGAATTCTTAGCAAGCAAGTTACACAAAGGTTTAGAAATTTTAGAATAATCTTTAATGAATCACCTATAAAACTCTGCATGACCTAGAAAGCTACGGACTCCCTTCACATTCAGAGGAGGGGTAGCTACTCAATTGCAGAAATCTGCCCCATCCACCTCTAGTCCTTTCTTAGAAATTTTGTGCCCAAGGACAATTCCTTTCTTGACCATGGAATGACATTTCTCCCAATTCAGGACAAGGTTGGTGTCTTGACACCTCTGTAAATCTCGAGACAAATTTGACAAGTACAAATCAAATGAAGAACCAAACACAAAAAAATTATCCATGAAAACCTCCATTATATCATCTATCATGTCATGAAAGATAGCCATCATGCATCATTAAAAGGTAGCAGGAGCGCTGCACAACCCAAATGGCATTCTCCTGTAGGCGAATGTCTCATAAGGGCATGTGAACGTCGTCTTCTCCTGATCTTTAAAAGTAATGACTATTTGATTATACCCTGAGTACCCATCAAGAAAACAGTAATATGGATACCCTGCTAACCTATCTAACATTTGATCAATAAATGGGAGGGGAAAGTGATATTTACGGGTGGCCTTATTTAATTTCCTATAACCTATGTACACTCTCCACCCCGTGACTGTCCTACTGGGTATACTTTCATTCTCCTCATTTACTATTCTTTCTTTAGAGATGGAATGATGCTTCTAATAGTTGATTGGTAGTGTGTGTGACTATGGTCGTTGAATTTAGAGGTTTAATTGTAGTTTAATTTGGGTTGTACAGACAATAATTTTTATACAGATTTCTAATATAAATTTGGATTGTACATGCAATATTAACAAATGGTAAATTTTTTTTATTTGACAAATGGTAACAACTAAAAACCGTCATTGTAGCCAACTATCATCACAACCAATTCGAGCTTAAATGACAGTTTTTAACAGTCATTGCGAATAAACAATGTCAATTTTGAACTGTCATTATAGTTAGCCATCATCATAACACCTACAATGATAATTGTTTAGAACCGTCATTATTCATAACCGTCATCGTATGGTACAATGTCAGTTGTGTACAATAACAGTTTACAACTGTCATCAATCCTTACGTCATCGTAGGTTACAATGACACCCAGAAAGATGACGATTATGAAACCGTCATCGTACATGTATGATGATAGCTAATAATTGACATTGAAGGGCAAATTTGTTGTAGTGCGGACTCACCCATGAACTCTCTGAGATGGCATAAATTATACTTACATTTAATAATTTCAAAATCTTTGTCCTAACAACCTCCTTCATCGTAGGATTTAGCCTCTTTTGATGTTCTATAGACGGACTAAAGGTATCTTCTAAAAGAATTTTATGCATGACAATAGATGGGTTAATACCTTTAAGATCTTCTATAGGTCAACCTTTGGTAGACTTATACTTACTTAAAACCCCTAGAAACCTATCTTCGTCCCCCTGATTCAATCCAGCAGAAATAATGACAGGACATCCAGATGATTCTTCTAAGAAGGCATATCTCAAATGTTCAGGCAACAGTTTTAATTCACGTACATATTTTTCATCAATCTTCTTTTTAGAAACAATCATTAAAGGTGAAAATGTATGATCATGCTCAATATTACAAATAGGCTCATGTTCTAAATCAATTGATTCAAGTTCT
>JAOANK020363618.1:0-14131 GCA_026257165.2 Telfairia occidentalis | reverse complement strand
CCTAATTGGTTCTCAACCTCAGCCTTATACTCCTTAAACTTTTCAAGAGTTTCAGACTTATGATGCATTAGGTAAATATAACCATATCTTTAATAATCGTCGATGAAATTGATGAAATATTCATACCCTCCTCGTGCTTTAACATTCATCTGACCACAAAGGTCTGAATGTATAAGCTCTAACGGTTCTTTGGATCTCAGAACTTTTCCACTAAAAGATCTTTTAGTCATTTTCCCCTCAAGACAAGCTTCACAAGGAAGTAAAGAGTTTTCTTCTAACTGACTTAGGAGTCTACTCTTAACCAATCTCCCAATCCTATTGAGATTTATGTGACCAAGTCTTAAATGCCAAAGATAGGTTCTATGAGAAACTTTTTGTCTTTTATTTTGGGTTTCTGCTATTCTGACCATTTTAGTGTTAAACACAACATTTACTTTCGTAGGTTTTAACTTATATAAGTTGTTTTCTAGTGTTGCTTAACAAATATAAATACCTCTTTTAGAAATGAATGTTTCATTTACAGAAAAAGATATTTTATACATATATTCAATCAACTGGGAGATAGAAATTAAATTCCTACATCAATTAGGAACATAAAGAACATTTTCTAACAAAATGTATCTATCTCCGAAAAATAACTTCATCTCTCCCACTGCATCTGCTGAGAGTAGCTCCCCTGATCCAACCTAGAGCGTGATCTCGCCTTCAAGAAGTTGTCTCCAGGAACTACTTTCCTGAAAGTAAGAACAAACATGGTTAGTTGCCCTTGAATCCAGTACCCAAGTTGTGAAATCATTTTCCAATAAGCATGTTTCAACAACAAGTAAATCATATTTACCTTTGTTTTCTTTTTAAGCCTTCTTCTCGGCTAGGTATTTAGGGCAGTTGTGTTTCCATTGCCCTTCCTGATTGTAGTAGAAACGTTTTCCCTTTTCTACAATCATTTTCCCTTTGCCTTTGTCTGCAGCAGCAGGAGGTACAACAATCTCTTTCCCTTTATTTTTGTGAATACCTTTATTTTTTTAAACAGGTGGAACAAACCTACCCTTTGAGGACGCTCCTCTCTTAAATCTCTTTGAAGAAATGGAAACATTTGCCTCAACTTCTATGCTCTTACTTTTCAGAAGAGATTGGTACCGTTTTGGCTATTTACTTAAACTTGATTCACTTTGATGTCTCCACATAAAGTCTAAGTATTCATGTGATAGCGATGGGTTCTTAGTTTATTGGATTTATAGAGTTATAAAAGATTCAATAACAACTTTACTGAATAACTTCAATAACGACTTTATTGAAAGTAGAATATGTTTACAAGCCATCTGAGTTTTAGGACATACATACCCAACACATACAAGCTCGTTTTTGGGAAGGAATGTCATATGCCGGTAGAGTTAGAACACAAAGCACTGCGGGCGTTGAAGAAATTGAATCTGAGTATGGATGAAGTTGGACAAGCAAGGATATTACAGCTACATGAGTTGGAGGAGATGCGGATGGAATGATATGAGAATGCCATGATTTACAAAGAGAAAACAAAGAAGTGACATCACAAGAAATTGCGGCCGCACCATTTCTCAGAAGGGAAAATAGTTTTCTTGTTCAATTCTAGATTGAAATTTTTTTCGAGAAAGCTTAAGTCAAGGTGGTTTGAGCCTTTTGTAAACAAGCATTTATTCCCACATGGAGCAATGCTTCTATTTGATGAAAAGACCAACCAGGAATTCAAAGTGATTGGGCACCGTGTAAACCCATACTATGGTGGAGATTTCCTCACTTAGAGAACCATCATTAATCTTCAGAGTTAGAAGAAGCATACGCCTCTAGCCGCCTAGTGTAACAAAGAGCAAAATTTCCTGCAGCTTATAGTATGTCCCTTAATTCATTTCATTCCCATTTCTATGTTTATTTTTTTTTATCTATGCGAATTTTCAATTCTTTTACTCAGTAATTTAACAAAGTAACATTTCAGAAGGAGCCTACAAAAGGAAATGGAGGTTTAAATCTCTAGAAATTGAGGCACATAGATGATGTGTAAAAGTCGGATGAAAGCCAGTTGGAAGCAGCAGGACAACACATGGAAGAGAGGGGTCGCAACGGTAACATTTGAAATGTTTGTAAAAATAAAAGAAAATGTGGGAATTAATTACCAATGGTAAAAAAAACTGTGGTGTTTCATTTCTCTTCAATTTGAAATGGAAAAAAAACCAATAGTACCGTTGGGTAGCCTCTATTTAACTCTCAATGTGCAAACCCTTCTATCATTTCATTTCTGTTTGTGAGTTCCATTCTTGCTTGTGCTCTGGTTGTTATTCACGTGCTGCAGAAATCTCCCACTGAAGAAATTTTTCTAGCCCTAAAGGCTTCCTCAATATGGTGTAAATGAGAGGGGAAAGAAGTCACAAGATTTGAGCATCAGGAAAAACATACAAAGCGACTAGCGTAATGAGTCCCTAGCAGCTCTGCTTGTAATAGAACGCCAATGCATCACTGCCGATTCGAAGCCATTAAAGGTGATTTACCTAGTACCCGAAACACCTAAAAAACAACCTGTTCATCCACCGTAACCCCCAACAGAAAAGAAGAAAAAATGAAAACGAACAGCCAATGATACAAGGTGAATGTTTGAGGAGGAGCCTGAACCGAAGAAAAAATTATTCAAGCAGGGAGTTAGTAAACCACGACGATTGTCAGCAACTCATTGTACGTCTGAAAGTACCACTCAAAGGGTTAGCCCACCACCTACCTCTCTAGCTGATCTTCAAGAGGAATCGTCATAATGACGACGAAAAAGTCCACAGCTAAATCACTAGAAGTGGCCACAGAGAAGGTAGCCACCGCAAAAGACACAAATATAGAAAAGTGGGATGAGGCGGCGGAGCATAGTGAGAGCAGAACAGTTGAACTTAATCTAGATGAAGATGATAGCGATACAGTTCAACAAGCGTTGAATGATGAGCTATTTCATGATTGGTATGAAAAACTAGTGGACAAACCAGTGGCAGAACCTGGAGTCGAACCCGACACCCAACCTAGAGAAGAGCATGGTATTGAAGGTAATGTAGAAGAGGAGCATAGTCATGAAGAAATACCTCAAGTAGTAGCACTAAAATTTTTTGTGGTAGACACCACAAGCAAACAAAAAAAAAAAAAAAAAAGATGAAGGGTCGAAGTGACTTTATGCACAGTAAGGCTGCAACAATTTTTGGATCTCAAGCAGAACTAGAGGAACCAATTGCAGCATTGAAAACTAAACAATTGAAGTAGAAGAAGTTAGAGAGGGAGGACAGTACCACACCAAAGAAGAAGAAGAAGAGTAGTGAAAAAGAAAGTGGGGAAGTGGCCACATTCAATCGGTATATAAACCACATAGCTGCAAAACGAGCCAAGGACATGAAATCTAAACGCTTCTTTGCAAAAAAAAGGGAGTCTAACAGCTTCATTCGATCTCCCTCCATACATTGGTGAAATCAGAAAGATCAACAACTGGAAGCATTTTTGCGAAAAGCCACAACTTGGGTTTGCCCAGTTGGTTCGTGAGTTCTACTCTAATAGCACAACTGAAGGCCAATCATTTGTGGTGGTTCGAGGTAAAAAGGTCCAATTTTCTTCAACTATGATTAACTCAGTCTATGGTTTCACTCCCTTCGCACACCCCATAGGAAATCGACTATGTTGTGTCCTAGAGGAAGAAGAAATGGAGGATGCATTGACAGTGGTGGGTAACGAGATAGTAGAATGGCAAGTCTCAAAGTTAGGCATATATTCCCTTCTCCCATCCATGCTATCACCCCAAGTCGCCTTCTGAATATATCTCATAAAAAATAGAATCCTCCCAACGACTCATGATTCTTTCATTTCAAGAGAGCGAATAATGTTGGTTTACGATATTCTACGTGAAATAGAGATCAATATTAGGCAACTCATTGAAGTGGAGATTTGTAGTTGCGCCAAGAAGCGAACATGTAAACTTCTCTTCCCTAGACTAAGTTCTGAGCTATGTTTGGGGGCAAATGTCCCTCTAGAAGATACAGATGACATCCTACAAGAGATTGACATCAATTGGCAAACAATCATCAAATTCAAAGAGCAGTGGATGCTCACGCTTCGACAAAAGAGAAGACAACAACTGTCCCCAATGTTGTTTCACCTGCTGCTGATCTCAATAGATTGGCAGAGACATGCACGGTCGCTATGTCCTCCTTGTAGGTCCCTTGGGCACCCAAATCAGCAAGCTTGCCAAACGTAAAAAACGTTTGGTGAAATATATAAGAAAGCGAGATCGGCTGTCGCACAACAGTTTCAGACTTAAAAATGGTCATCTGCCACCCTTTCTTGCTTTCAATTCTCACTCGAAGTAGCCTAGTGAGGACGCCACCTCCTCTAACAGATGTTAAGGGAAGATTCTACATCAATATCTTTTCATTGTTCAGCTTTGACATTGTTATTCTCCAGTTTCTATTGCTATAGTTGTCATACTACTATCTATCTTTACTTTTCTTGGTATGCAGACGCTTGGCAACAACATCTAGCTTGTAGTACCTACTCCTTCCAGAAATTAATCGTATATCTTGCATATCTGCTTTGTTTTTCCTTATTGTAATTCTGTTTGAGTTAAATAAAAAAAAACTGTCCAACTGCCTGAATTGTATGTTACTTTAGCATGTGTTCTAGACTTTGTTAAAACACAAACTAGATGTATAATAGTTATCCAACTTTGAATACCTCAGTTCAGTTTTGTGTATTATGGGATTAGTTCAATTATGATAATTCCTCTCTGCCTCCTTAAAAGTGCCCACACCTAATCGCTTTTTGGAGCTTATAGCTAGCTAGCATTCTTTAGGTGTGTCCAACAAACCAAAGTTGTACAACTTTCCTTGTTTTTCTTTGAAAGATGCTTAGCCAACAAAACATCCCTCACAATTTTCTTCAATTGTTTGTAAATTCTCATTACTATCTCACATGTTCTCCCTACCGCAAACACTAGCTATCCATCTTAGTCAACAATGAGGACATTGTCATATTCAAGCTTGGGGGTAGTGTGCCTATTTTGTGATGTGTTGTCTGTATCATTTTGTAAAGCAGGTGAGCTTCCTTTGAGTTATTAAAAAACACAAACAAACAAACAAAAATAGAGGAAAGGAGAAGGGTATTGCTCGTAGTTGGATATTCAGGGCCTAGAAAGCATGGATAAGCCAAAACGAAGATGATACACCTGACTCTTCTTAATGAGTTGCTCGTAGTTGAATATTCAGCGCCTAGAAAGCGGCGATAAACCAAAACGACAGTGACAAATTACCCATTTTCATCTATGGACAAAAAGAAAGAGAAAAGAGAATAAAACAAAAAGGGAAGTTCACTCAATGTTGTAGCATTTGTAGCACAAACCAGTCTTCACCTTTAACTGTGGAAGTCTTGAATTTTTGCAGTGAGTCATCAAATATTGTGATAGGAAATGAACGTCGAAGCCTTAGGATAGAAAAAGAAAGAAACAAGTGCAACGTAGAATCTAGTTAAGAGTCTTAAGGAAGGCCAGTTGGATGTAAGTTACTGAGGTGTGTTGGAAGTGAGGCAGTAAGGAAGTAGAGAGAACTGAGAAAACTAGCTTTGAATGATCATAGGACTTCTAAACTGAGGTTGCATAGTTGGGACTTTTGTGTAACTACTTTCTATTTTGCTTGAGGATAAGCAAATATCCAAGCTTGGGGGTGTGTCAACTCTCTGAAATAGAGTTATTATACCTCTAATATTGAATATTTGATTGTGGTTACGGTATTATAAAATGAGAATAACATGTTGATGCACTAAGATTTATATGTTTGCATACTTTATGTTAGTGAGTCATATTGATTTAAGTGCTATATCTATACATGATTGAATTAGGAGTGATAAGTAGAGCAGGCAACAAGTTCGTGTAAAAGAGAGATATGCAGCACAATCTTGTAGCATTTGGCATACGGAATGCTGCAGCATTTTGGCAAGCAGAATATTCCCCAGATTCTAGTAGTGTACGAACACCTTTTTGATGGGACACATGTGACATCGTAGAGAGGCGAGATTTATGATATTCTTACACGTGTGAACCTAAGAGGGCACAATTGACATTTCTCTGTTTTGTGCTATTTTAGGGCACAGCGGCACAAAAGTTAAGGGTGACGAAAGTGAAAGGAAGAGGAACGAAATCCTCTCGAAAGAAGGAAGGAATTTCGGCCGAGGTTCTACTGTCGTCTGCGACTCAACATCTTTTAATGTTATCTTTAGTTCCTTTTATTCCAGCTTTTTGTTTCATTTTAGTATTGTTAAAACTCTCGTATAACTGTATTTATGTTTTTCTTTGTTTTAACAATAATGGTAGAGCTACATTTTGAGTTTGTTAGTATGAGTTGTAGCTAACTTCTTCGTGGGTAGTTGATGATGGGTAAGTTTAACTAAGACTATGTTGTAGCCAATTGTGAAAGAATGAGAAATGCTTTACTTTTATTCTTTACCTCTTAATCCATTGTAGTCGTGAACTTCCCAGTTGACCTCCAGTAGTTCTAGTTAGCGAGTGTTTTTGCTTACAAGCAAGGTAGTAGTTGAAACCAGATGAAAAGATATAGCAGAGATGAGAAAACCTCACCTCATAGACTAATTAGACATACTGAAGAAGCTGTAAAAAAGAGGGTAACGTGCTAATAATGCTGAATCTAAAGTTAGACATAAATAGGATTCACATTTTAGCATATTATGCTCGACAAAGTGAGTATACGAATTAAACCGGTTTACAGAGTGAGCTATCTTGTTCATAGAAAAGGATATAGCATGGGGTCACTAGTGAAGCTGAAGATCATCAACAACCCCTTTTTTTAACTGTTTGTTACCCTTTAGCTTTTAGTCAAGGTGTCTATTTCTTTTTGCACTAAAATCAGTTGAAATATTTGCCTTCTCCCTCTCTCTCATGCATCAACAGATCATTCATGCTAGCCAATTAACTGTTAAGATGTGTTTAAGTGAGAATCATTGCTAGAAAAAGTCCATGTGGATCGATATCCTAGAATACTCTATTATTACTTGTACGATTGCTTATACTTGAGCATTCTTTGCTTTCATTTTCATTGTTATTCTACATTGCTGAAGCATAATTATCGGGCATGTGAATATTGTTTTCTCTTGATCCTTTGAGGCAATTACTATTTGGTTGTAACCAAAATATCCATCTAAAAAGCAATAATAATCTTGCCCTACCAATCCGTCTAACATTTGATTAATAAATGGAAAAGGAATGTGGTCTTTCTTCGTTACCTTGTTATGCTTTGATAATCCAAGCATACCTGCCATCCGGTTACCATTCTTGTTGGGATCACTTCATCCTTATCTTTAGTGACTTTTGTCATTCCACCTTTCTTTAGGACGCAATGCACCAGACTAACCGAATCACTATTGGGTAGTGTTAACTCCTGGAATAAAAGCTAAGAGTAGCTCATTTTGATTGAGTTTTTTTGCGAATCATTGTCTTATTGCTTCCCTTAGGCTAAATTTTTGTGGCTTATCACTTGTATTTTAATTTCAACTAACGAATTGAGGATGATTGAACCATTAGTTAATTACATGAGCATTATAGAAAATGCATGAGTGATTTGTAATTTGAACCAAGGAAAGCATTACACATGGATTGTATCAACCAAATCAGCCCTCAAGTTGTATCCAAATGGATAGAAAGAGGAGAGATATAAAAAGAAAAGGAGGGGAGCCTCCAAATACAGACACTAAGGAGTTTTTCCTTTTTGGCATTTGAAGACAATGAAATTTATTTTCTTCCTCAGAGGATTTTTAATGAAGAAGGCAAAGAGAGAGCAAGGAGACCTCTCTTGGAAAGACATTTTCGGAAAGAGGACTCTTTTCAACCTCTCCCTCCACTTCTTTTACTTTATTCCAATTTCTCTTTAGTTAGAAAGTTATTTCTGTACCTTATTTGTAATCTTCAATTTACAGGTTAATCTATCTATTTAAGCATTTTAGTTTAATCCAAATGTTTTGTTGTTCTTTTGTTTTAACCATGCACTGAATAACCCAAGGTGAGGGTTAAAGATGTGTATTTGCTGACTTGCTTTCAAGGTGTTATAGTATCCCTTAGTTGTTCTTTTTAATGGATATTGGTGCTTGAATTTTTGAACTAATTGTATTGCTTGGCCACCTCAACAATTTTCTTTTTAGTATGAACTTGGAAAGGGGAGTATTAATTGAACTACCAATATCCTCATTAGCATAATGTGTTTAATAGATTTTTTAGAGAGTTAGGAGTAACCTCCTCTAATGCATATCAAAAGAACGTGAAAATGGACTAGTCTTGGGAAAAGCATAAAGGTTGTTCTATTTTATTAAGTCAGCATGAGAAATGTTGTGGCATCCTATAGCAGTGAGCTTATTAATTTCCATAACCTGAGCCTGCTTTATTCATTATTTAACAACTTATTTTTGAACTCCTATGAGGTAATTTTGGATTAAATTTTGTGATTTTTAGTCTTTTAAAATCCATAAAAATTGGTTACCTTCATTCTCCTAAACAATAAGCTTTTAAGGCTAATTTGGTAACTTAACCTCGTGGATGCACTTTTGTGTGCATTTGCAAGCTATTTTAAAATTGAATTTATAATCCAACAAATTTTTGGCGTCGTTACCAGGGATAGGTGCAACAAAATTGATCTTATGAGTGTGTTTAGAAGAATTTTGTGCTTCAAAGAACTGACTAAGTTGTTGTGCATTGCAGGCATTGTAATTGTTTATGAACGAATTTCTTGGTTTGGAATTCCTACTAGAATTTGATCCTGAGATTGAAAGAGCTCTAAGGAGAATCAGAAGAGAAAGAAGAGAGAGGCTAGATCAAGAAATTGGACAACAAGCTACGATTGATTTGCAATATAGACTAGCCATGGATCTAGAACCTTCAAGGTAACAACCAGCTATGCTAGTCAATCAGGCTATTAACCCTAGGAATATAGTTCAAATTGCTAATGATAGGGAGAGAGCCATTTGAGATTATGCAGCCCCAAGATATAATGAGATGAATCCAATGATAGTGAGGCCTGGAATCCAAGCACCACACTTTGAGCTGAAACCTATAATATTCCAAATGCTTCAATCCAAAGGGCAATTTCATGGGTTGCCTGCTAAAGACCCTCACCAGCATCTCAAGTTCTTCTTTGAAGTGTCTGACTCATTTGTAATCCATGAACTATTAGAAGAAGCATTGAGATTAACTTTATTCCCTTATTCCCTAATGAGGGATGCTTTGGCATGGTTGGGAACCTTGCTACCAGAATCTATAACCACTTGGAATCAAATGGCAATGCAATTTCTATTGAAGTTCTTCCCTCCCACTAAGAATGTCAAATTGAGAAGATACATCATTACTTTCAAGCAAGGAAGTGATCAGTCATTTAGTGAAGCATGGGAGAGATTCAAAGGAATGCTTAGGAAATGTCTCCATCATGGTCTGCCACACTCTCTTCAAATGGAGGCATTCTACCATGGTGATCAGGCCCAACAAAGCATCACCCCAAGTGTATGGGTCGATCGTAGTAATAACGACTTAAAAGACCGAGTATCGTCCACAGGGAATCGTGATGATTAATATTGAATAATTCTTTCCTATGTTATTTAAGGAACTCAAGGTCATGCAAAAGCGAAAATTAAAAAGCAATAAAAGAAACTCCTAATGGGTGAAGAAAAACGAGGGAAGAGCAGTTTTAGGGTGATGGTGTTTTTTATCGACCCAATTAAACAGTCAATTAATTCATTGAATGCATATCCTTTACACTTTTACCTAAGTCTAGAATTTCATAAATTTGGGCTTCCTCTCTCGAGCTCAACCACCCTCAATTAATTAGCCTAATTCAATTTCATGCAATTAAACTAATAATTGGAAACAAACTATTCGTCAACAACCTCACGAACTCCCCTATCACTCTCGTGCATACAAGAATTCATGTTAAAAACCAAGGCCTAATTTATCACCCTCTCTCTCAAGCAAGATAACAAATCCTACTACTTGACAATCAATGGCTACTTAATTGCAAGAATAATTAATGCTTGAATTTGAAAGGCAATGCAAAACATTCAATCCATTCAATAAATAATCAACGAATTGAACGGGTCTTTAAAATCCCAACACCCTAAAACTCAAATAATCTAGCTCTTATACATTATGATTCAGTCCAGAAAAATCCAGAAGGAACCCACAGAATAGACAAGAAATTGAAAATAAAAAGAAAGAGAGAACTCTCGGATGAATTCCACACCGTTTCCACCATGGGCACGCCTCCAAAGGTGAGAAAACTCAATCCCAAGCACTCCAAGGCCTCCTTAACCTTCCAGAACAGTAAGCACCTCAATTTCTGTCGTAAACCATCGAAAATTGAACCCTAAAAGATGTTCCCCCCAGCCCTAAGAAAAAATGCATTTATACTAATCTGCCGACAACGTCGAGACAATATAAGACAGCGTCTTGACGCTAGTCCTAAGACACTAAGTAAAACACGCATTTTGGTTGAGCAGGAAAAAATCAACAGCGTCGAGACGCTGTCCTTGTACGGCAGGGCTTGGCTCGTGCTCGTGCGCACGTTTCGCAACAGAGGCGTCCACGCGCTTGTGGTAGCATCGAGCTGGCGTTGAGTAAGGACATGCACGAGGAGCGCACACAGTGGGGCGCCCGAGGCAGTGGGGCTCCTGGGGCGTGCGAGACAGGCGCTAGAGGGGCGCGTTGCGTGCCTGGTGGCTACTTTATTCAACAGCATCGCGACGCTGTTTAGCAACGTCTCGACGCTGATCACTTCCAGATCCAAAATTTCCAAATTTTGGCATTGAGACGTGCAATGGTAGCGTCTCAATGCTGCCTCTCAGGTATACACTCTTTTAGGCCCTATTTCTTCGTTACTTAGTCAATTTAGCTCATTTTATGCTCGTTCTTCAACCCGACTCGACCTGATTCTTTATTTTTTACTCAAAATACTTAGTTCCTACAAAGTCAACAATAATTGCATCAAAGTACACTTAAAATCACACAAAACTTGTACAATTTAGGCACTAAAATAACACTTTTTAGAGTTCTATCAACTACTGCAAACTTAGAGTTTTGCTAGGCCCGATCAAAATGAAAACAAGACAAGGAATAAAACTTCAATGGTTGCATGATTAAGACTCCTAACTCAATGCTTAATGACATGTAATGAGCACAATAAGAGAAATGTTCTAGCACATTATATTTGCAAGAAAACCAAAGGCCAAATCTTATCCTTCCTTGTGTGTGTGTGCTAAGTCCTTCCCATTCGAGTCCCTACAAGCCCGGAGTGGTTTTATTGAAATTTTACCCAAGATGCCCTTACTATGGAACTAAGTTAATCTCAAGTGTGTAGGTCTAAATTAAGTAAGCTTTTTCTTTCTTTTCTTGCTTCTATTTTTTTCTCTTTTCTCTTTTTTTTCAACAATTTTTTTTTCTTTTATTTCCTTTTTCCTTTCTTTGCACTAGAGGGAAAGGTTATATCACCTTCATTCTAGCTTACCCCCACTTCCTAGGCGCTGAGCATTCAACTACGAGCAGTACAAAAGTTCTTTCTTATTTGCCAAAAAGCGGGGCCTAATCAAGACGTGCTACGTTCGTTTTGGCTTACCCCCGCTTCCTAGGCCCTAAGCATCCAACTATGAGCAACTCGTCTATCTTAGGACAACACTCACTCTCCTTTAGTGCTTTTAGGCACTACAGGAAAGGCGGAGTGACCTCTTTAGACTCTTTATTAAGCACAACACTTATTCTTTTTAATAACCTCTCTTTTTCTTTTCTCAGCAAAAACTACTTAACTTCGAACTCACTCTCCAATAACTAGCCAATTTTAAAGCATCCTAAGTTCAACCTCATTAACGACACCTTAAGCCTTCAGAACTCTAAACAGGGGACAACATGCTTAGAATACAAGGAATTCAAATAGGGATTTCATACTTAACTCACATCAGAAGTATGCATACTAATCTCTCTATTTCAACTCACGTACATGTCACAGCAAATCACAGAAACTCACACTACAACAAATTTGACCTTTAGTGTCAGTTATTAGCTGTCATCATACATGTACGATGACGGTTTCATAACCGTCATCTTTCTGGGTGTCATTGTACCCTACGATGACGGTTAAGGATTGATGACAGTGGTAAACTGTCATCGTACACAACTGACATTGTACCATACGATGACGGTTATAAACAATAATGGTTCTAAACTGTTATCATTGTAGGTGATATGATGATGGCTAGCTATAATGACAGTTCCAAACTGGCATTGTTTATTCGAGCAATGACTGTTAAGAACTGTCATTGAAGCTCGAATTGATTGTGATGTTAGTTGGCTACAATGACGGTTTTTAGCTGTTACCTTTTGTCAAGTAAAATAAAAAAAATTAATATTTATTAATATTGCCTGTATAATCCAAATTTATAATAGAAATTTGTATAAAAATTATTGCATGTACAATTCAAATTAAACTACAATTAAGCCTCTAAATTCAACAACCATAGTCACGCACACTACAAATTCTACCTCCAACACATGTATTTTACAACAACAATCACCTTTAACAACACATCAATCCACTCTCAAACATCAATTAACTATCACAAGAACATCCCTCTCCAATAATTAAGACTTAAAAAAAACACAACTCATAACAATACACTTCAAACACACAATTCAACCAAACTCAACACACCAATCCACCCTCCAACACATATATTTTATAACAATCACCTCTAATAACATAATTCATGACACACCAATCCACTCCAAACATCAATCAACTATTAATCAGAAGCACCATTCAATCTCCACTAACACAATTAAAAAAGAAAGACAACTCACAACATACACTTCAAGCACACAATTCAACAAATATAAACACACAAATCCACCCTCCAACACATGTATTTTACAATAACCATTTCCAATAACACAATTTATCACATACCAATCCACTACAATTTCAAAAATCAATGAACTAAAACAAGCACCATTCCATCTCCAATAACACTATCAATCTACCTCCAATAGAACTTCAATCACCACACATCAATCCACTATCAGAAGCACCATTTCATCTCCAATGACACAATTCAAAAAATAACAATTCATAACAATACACTTCAAACACACAATTCAACCAATATAAACACACCTATCCACCCTCAAACACATGTATTTTACAATAAAAAACTTCAAAATATTCATTTATCCAATCAGAAAACCATGTAAGAAATCAACAATATTATCCAACATGTGGTTCCATAATAGTACATATTATAAATTCATCTGACCTAAAGTGAAAATTTGACCAATCAAGTGAAGTTTGCTACATATCCCTCCCATTCATCTCGTACTTCATCTATTTAAGCTTGCATATATGGCTTTTTTGAATTAAACTACATGAAAAAATTGAAATAATATAAGTATTTTCAATAAGGAAAGTATAATACATCTAACCTAAAAGTGAAAATTTGATAAGACTTACAAGATTTGTGATTAGAGTTTATGGGTGATGGATTCTTTCTCTAATGAACTTCAAGACATAATATCCACATTCTATTGAACCATGTTGACGTGGACATAGGATATAACCAAATAGAGTTTTTTTAAAACTTATTAAAACTTAATAACAATTAATGTTGTTCATGCATGTACCTACCCTTACAGGAATCCAAGTAGGATTCTTTCGACCATGTGTAACGGCATTTTGTGCCATAAACATTCTTATTGCCCTAAATAGAATAAAAATAATATATTTTAGAATTAACTTAATAGACTACAATTACCATATAACATGTTAAACATATGCATCAATACATTTCCCTAAAAAAAAGAATAAGACTTACGTATTAACAACATATTTGATATCTTCTCTAACAACGGGATGTAAGGAGTCTAAAACCTACACCGCATTTTAAATACGTCAACGATGCACAATGTCCAATCACCCCTAACAAAATAATTCATACCATAGTAATATTTTTAAAATGATATTCAAAATAATTACGACAATAATTTAAAAATATTATTACTTACCCAAGATTGTACGGAATGAGTACTATCTGACGTGCTCATACTAATGAAAAAATG
>JAOANK020363180.1:0-14136 GCA_026257165.2 Telfairia occidentalis | reverse complement strand
GAATTTTTCTTTTACAAAATCTCTATGCATAATATTTTGCTTATGAAAATTTCTCCTAAAATTATTTGAGAAATTAGATCTATGAGGAGTATTTCTTTTTCCATAATATTTAGGAGCATTTTTCAATTTATAGCCATTTGGTCTAATATGACCCTTAACTTCACAATAATGACAAATAGAAACAAACTTATGCACAAAATTATTTCCAACATGATTATGCATAGATTTTGATCTAGCATGATAATGATTAGAAACAAAATTTGAAGCATCATGCATATGCACATTACATTTTGGCACAATATTAGGCAAAGTATTGCTATGCAATATAGAAGAGGCTTTAACGAATGTGGTTTTAGAACTAGATGGAGTAACACTCTCATCGACATAACCAATACCTCTTTTGTCATTTAACGGTTTGCCCATGTCAATAATTTTATCTAATTTTTGTGCTCCTATTGTCAATTTTTTTAATGGACTTCTTAGTACAATTAAGCTCATTCAATAGATTTGACTCTTTCTATCTAAGAACTTTGACAAGTTCATTCAACTCAAAAGCATCATGCTCAAGAAATTTAATCTTATCTAACAAGGCATGATTTCATTAACACAACCAATTTCATCATCATGTTTTTTGACATATTGCAATTTAATTTCAAACATGTTTTTTTCCTCAACCAAAGAATTGTTTTCAGAAATTAAAACATTCAAGTCATTTTTCAATTTGAGAGATGAAGAATTAATTTTCTCATTTTCTTCTTTCACACAATTTAGCACATTTAATAACTCATTATTTTCAAGTGCTAATTTTGTGTTTTTCTTTTTAATAGTCATGTATTTAGAGCCTAATTTTTCAAATTCAAATATAATTTCATTGTAGGCATCCATAAGCTCATCATAAGAAGGATTTTCGTTACTTACCTCTTCGTCGTCACTTTCATCATCGGTATGAGCCATTAAGCACTAATGAGATTCTCGAAAATCTTCTTTTTTTTTATCCACGAAAATTTTCTTGATTTCTAGTTTTAGAAATTTTCTTCACATCAATAAAATTGTTAGAAATACAAGAGGGATATTCAATTTGACCACTAACTCTAATGTTTGACATAAACTCAAACAATTAAGTTACAAATAGGTAATTTTCAAAACAAATTTAATGGAAACAATTTTTGAAAATTTCTTTTCAAACAAAATAATTTTTCAATCAAATTAATTTTAAGAAAGAAAATAACTTTCAAAACAAGGTTTTCAAGAAAATTTATTTTCTAACAAAACAAGCTTTGAAAACTAAATTTCCAAACTTTTTGGCATGAAAAATAAAATTCCAGTTTTAATAAAAAAAATAAAAAAATAAATAGATTTTTTTTTAAAAAAAAATCAATTGAATACTTTTTAATTTAAAAGAAAAGAGCACCAGTTCTAATATCAATTGTTGGAGTGGAACCCATACAATAGATTTTAAAAAAAATAATTTTCAAAACAAAGAAAAGCATCAGGCTCTTATACCAATTGTAAGATCGTATGACAACACTAGAGAGATGGTGAATAGGGTTGCTTAAAAAAATTAAAACTTTTTCTATCAATTTAGACAAAAATAATATAATTGAAACTTATCTAAATAACACCCTAAAAATAATAAGAAATATAAAACTATTTAACTAAGTGTGCATTCTAATTAACAAAGTAATTCAGCAGAAATTTAAAAAGTATAGAGAGAAGAGTGACACTGAAAATTTATAGTGGTTCGGAAATTCCTATTCCACTCCCTTTGACTCCTTCTTAGGTATTTTACTACAAAAGCTCTCTTACGGGTGAGAAACAAACCGGTTGATCACTCTTTTTACGGGTGCAAAAGTAAACTCTCTACCGATCCTTTTGCAGATTCAAGATCCAACCTATACCGATTTTTTTACTGGATTCAAGATCAAACCACTACCGATCATTTTAATGGGTTCAGGATCAAACCACTACAAATCATTTTTCGTGTTCAGGATTGAACCACTCTCACAATCTCAAGGTGCTCTCACACCTTATTACAAAAACTCAATTTAAAGTAATGAAATTTGAAACCCACAAAATGAAAAACTCTCACAAGAGTAGATACACAATTTGCACTCAAAATAATAATCTAATCCCTCAAAAAAATCTCTAACAAAATATAATTAATTGAAGCTTTGAAGAGATCAACAATAGAGGCTTAGGAGAGAAAATTTTAGCAAGAATGAGTGTCTATTAGAGAAGAAAGATTGTTGAAATTTATAGGATAATTTTGGATTCAAAGAATATCAAAATTGGAATTAATTTGGCCATTAGATATAAGTTAAGAGGATGAATGGTTGTGAATAAAAAGATGAAAAAGGAAAGCATAACAGCTAGTTTTTTTCAAAAAAAAAAGGAAAGAAAATGGAAGCATAAAAGTGTTTAATAGGACTCGAACTCGTGCTGGATGGCGGTGAACATTTGCATCCAGCGCGTGTCAAGGTTTCTAACTTCCGCTCAATTTTCTTTTGATTATAACTTATTCATCTGACGTCTGATTTGAGCGATTCAAAATGCGTTGGAATCGTATTTTCAAGCTCTACGTTGTGAACACTTAAAAACACTAAACACCAATAAATTCTAGCTATTTGTTATCATTAAAATATATAGTTGATTGAAGCTCATAAAGCTAACACAATTAGAGAAAAAGTTTAGTGAATTTTCATTTAGTATTTGCATTTAACAAAATTATTGATAGTAATTAATTGTGAAAAACTGAAGTTACAATTGAAAATGGGTCTCTCTTTATTCAATGCTAATAATTTCTTCAAAGAATATTCATAGCTATTAGTTTCTTGATAGAAGTTTTAACATCATCTCCAAAGATTGCCTATTATTTGCAAGGCATTTTAATTCTATAGAGGTTATATGTTTCACCTTCTTCATAGAATGTTTGGATGGGGTGGACTTCTTGAATGTTAGTTTGTTATTGATTTTCTCTATGCAACCCTTCTACAAAGACTTACATATGTTGATCATTTTCTTTGTGCTATCAATGTCATAAAGCAAATTTAGTTGGTTGCTTGCATCTTTCAAGTTGCGGTGATCCTTTTTTAATTGTGGTTTTTGCAAAATGTCTTGTTGTGAGTTCATTTTGTGTAGCTCTTTGTGATAAACTTGTTGCATGTTTACGGTGTTAATTTAATTTCTTGTCCTAAAATACCTAAGATTCGGTTTATGTTCATAAAGTCTTGTACTAGTTGTTGATTTGTTATTGAGCATTGAGTGTTTGACAAGTTGTTTGTCTTTGATTCTTAAGCATCTAGCATATATGTGTTACAAAAGGCCTACCTAAGAGAGAGAGTTGAGTGTTTCCACAAAAGTGAGGGAGTAAACTAAGAAGGTTGCATATATGTGTTTATCTAACTTTCTTTTGCAGCATCTTCAATAATCGAACATCATGTACCTCAAGGAGAAAGGTAAAGGACACTACCTTAGTCGCAAACTTGGAGGTTTTACAATTAAAGTCCTACGTTCCATGGAAGCACTAATCCACAAGTGTACCTTCATTGGGAGAAGGAAATTGAAAGCATCTTTAAGAGACATCGTAGTAATGATGACGTCAAGGTAATTGTTCTTATCAAATATATTAATGATTATGCTTTAACATGGTGAGATTCTTCATTTTTTTGGTAGGAAAAGGCATCAAGACCATACGAAAGCTTCATGGAGAGAAATCACGTCCATAATGAGGAGCACTTTAATCCTAAGTCCTTCATCAAGTTGAAATACGTGAGACAAGCAAGTAAGAGTGTTGAAGCCTACTATGATGAGATTTGTTCATTACTTAAGGAGCTTGAACTTGATGAAGATGAGGAAACCATTACGAATCGATTCTACTAAGGACTCAATGGAGAGATTGCCAAGGGAATTGTCAAAAGAGAAGAGATTTAACCTTGTACTAGCTTGAAAGAGATGTTGTACATTGCCAAGAAGGTTAAAATAAGGCATCAAAGAGAAACTTTAATGTATGCTAATTCTAAACGTATCTCTCATGTGTTTCCAATTTTTGAAAATGTTAGTTTGACAACTTTAGTCCTAGTTGTAGAAAATAGAGAGCATGATGTAAATTTTGGAACTATGTACGATTTTCCTTGTACTAATGGTAGCAAAGTGTTGCATGACTTTATATCAATTGTTGAGGTAGAAAGTGATGAGAAAATATTTTCTGATTCCATACATGATTATATTTACTTAGATTGCAAAGTATTAAATCTATGTATGCTTATTGTTGAGAGTAGCATGATTAAATATAGATCTCGTGATATTATGCATGTTGGATCTAGTTTATTTGATAACAAAGTGTCATATGATTGTAGTGGTTCTACTCTTGTACCATTCAAGCATGTTGTAAATATTCATACATTCAAGTTGAAAGAAGAAATTATAAAGAATGAGAGTGAGATGTCAACTAGTTTACCTTGTAAGCCCATTTTCATAGAATTGTTGTTCAGAGACCTTTATTTTCAAACTAACATATATTATCCTAGTACTTGTGTTCTCCTAAGATTTTTAACAAGAACTTTCCACTATTAATAGCAATCAAATCTAAACACAAGTAAAGTTGAGATCTATGGAAGTTCAAATTTAGAGGGAGCCAAGAAGCTAAATCCTTCCACCATCCTCTCATAATTTTAAAATTGCCCTACAATTTAAGTATGGTATGACATTCTTATTGCTATTACTAATTATGTTTATATTTTGTGTAGGTGATCATGAAAGAATGAATTCTAAAAGCATCAAAGAAAATAACAAACCAAAGCACAACAACTGTGTCAAAAAAACACATGGTGTAATGTAGGAGAAAACAAATACCAAGCACCAAATGGAGGCCAACGAGATCAAAGCATAAAGTAAACAAACCAAGTGAATGGGTTTAGAAATACTTTTAGAGGGAGAAAAGAACTCCAAAAGGACAAACCAAGAGGAAGCCATTAAGAACATTATCATCCTTAGACTTCAAGATTTCTCTTCAAAGGAAGAATAAAAAAAATTTTAGTTTGAGATTGCTAACTTGGTCTGCTTATATGTAGGTTTTTGATTCAATGATGAATCTTCTTTTAGAAGGAAGAGATGATGTAATCATGATAACCCCTAAAGTCAATCGAGTCAGACCAAGCACATGAGAAGATATTTGAGAGGAGCTTAAGAACCATTGAAGAAAGGAAATAACACAGAAGGAGGAAATCAACTTAATTCTTTCCAATAAAATGCTCCAACAGAACCTAGCCCGCACACATGGTGCATAGCCACCCAACACATAGCTCATGCGTACGCTAGCCCGCACGCGCACCTGCCCACTTATTCACATGACTGCGCACCCACTTGCAGCTTGCCACACCAAATCCAAACATTTTAAGAATGTATTCCGTTATTTGTTTGCCAATCTTTTTAGGAATAGTTCTAGAAGCTCTGGAATTGTATTCTTCTTTATTTTAGAAATTAAATCCCTTCAATATTATTTTATTTTCTTAAAAAGGAGATTATTTTATCTATCCCTACATTTTTTTTTTCAGATTTTATTTTATTTTTCAAGCAATTTAGGAATAGTTCGCTTTATTTTTATCTAGAAATTTAGATAAAGCGGATTGTTGGTGAGTTGTTGTCACAAAACTTTCCTTCTATCATTGAGTGTGATAGCCAGTGTTATTCACCTCGCGAAGAATTCATTTCACCATGAACGGTCTAAACATATCGATGTTAAATTTTACTTTATCAAGGATATGGTTGCTCATGATGAATTTAAATTGGTAAAGGTTCATACTAAACATAATATGTTTGGTATGTTAACCAAGCTACTTACAGCTCATAGGTTCAAATGCCTGTTAAATGAGTTGAGTGTCGAGTCAGGATGAATAGGATGATGTGGAGAGTCAGCTTGTTGCTTAAGAAACTCTTGTCATGGGGGAGATTTGTTAAATTTTTGCAAGATTTCTTAATTGATTTTAAAAGGGGGCATTTTAGTAACTTTACAAAGGATGGCAATTGTATAAAATTGTGGGTGTTCTTGTCTTCTTTTAGAGTGTAGGGGTTGGTTGGTCTCCTTTCTTCTTGGGATGACAATGCACATAAAAACAGAAAGAGGGAGGGGAGATTGAAGTGCAGCCGCAAAGTAGAGGACCAAAGAGAAAAGGAGTGGGTTTTTCTTTGGGTTGTCATTTCTGGCGAAGTTAGATCTCCGACACAAAGAGATATACACCAACGGACTGCCTCGGTACAAGAAAGAGTCTTCAGCGGTAGTTGACTAGGTTTGCAGCAGCGGGTCACCCATTTTGGTGGCGTCGTGCTCCCTCGGACGTGGGTCTCGGTCAAGAAGGCTAAAAAAGGCGTTGATCTCATATTGAGAGGTTGGACAACCCCAAAACAGAGTCGAATCAGCGGTAAAGTTGGGTTTTGGTACTCTCTTAAACTCTAAAAGGATTCGAATGTTTAATAGTTGTAATTGTGACTAATTGTTCCTGATAAAAATCCCATAAGTTGACTCTCAAAGTGGATGTAGACTAAAAGGTTGAAACACTATATATCTTGGTGTCTCTATATTCTTCTTTTCTAATTATCTGCCATGTTCTATTTGGAATTGGGCTTATTACAGTTCTAATTAATTTTTTTACATGATTAAATACTTAGTTCAATCTCAAATATTATTAATTTTTTTTTTTTATAAATTCAATGATATATTGGGGTGAGAATTCAAATATCTAACCTTTTAATTATGGATATATGTCTAAGTCAATTGAACTATGTTCGACTTTTGACATATTATTAATTAGTTTATTAACATATTTTATGTTATAAATTTTGTATAATTAATATTATGTAATGTTATACAATTTATAAAATATTATGTTTTATTTTTGTAATATTAATATTATATAATATTATTTAATTTATAATATAATATGTTAGATAGGTTTTAATTCTTATAAAAATACAAAGAGTTGATGACATGAAATAATCTATTTATCATAGTTCTTTTTTTTTATATTGTAATTGTACATTTTCAAATTTAAAATTTAAAATCTAAAAATACTGAAAACATACAAATGTTGTTTAAGAATTTCTATTGTTTTGATTCAAAAACAATTTTTAAAAACAAACTCATCAAACAAATATTCACCAAATCCATTTGATTTAATTAATTTGAAAACAAGAAATAAATTTTGAATGGGTACCAAATATGCCCTTAACTTTCAACAAAATCAATAATTGTGATAACAAGAATAAATGGTATTTTTCAATTATTTTATTTTTAAAATGTGATATTATGTAAACTATGTAGGGATGAACGACTCATCATATAGCAAAATTTCGATTCTAAACAATTTAGAATTTAGGATCGACATTGAATTAAAATATTTAGAATTAAATGACAAAAAAAAAAATAATTACCTTTGCAATCTCAGCAACTTCTCCAAGACCTATCTTAGACCTTTCATGCTATGATCATGATTTCCTTCTCCTTGAATCTAACATCTATGTGGATCTCCAATAGATCTTCTGCGTTATGACTGGAATAAAGATTAAGATTGGTGGAAACCTCCTTGAAAGAATTTGAGAAAATGTTTCAAAGAAAACTATTATATTTCTCAAATTTGAATTGCTTTAGGCTTAACCCAATGTCCTATTTATAGGGACTTCGGATAGAATCTCAGTCTAATTTAAGTTTTATATTTAAATAAGATTCAAATAATTATTTGATATATCTAATAAATCAAATATTTTAATATCTTATATATTAAAATATATTTAAATTATCTAAATCTAATTTAAATAATTATTCGACATATTTTATAAATCAAATTCTATATTAAAATATATTTAAATTATTTGAATCTCATTCAAATGATTATTTTAGAATATACTTTATATATTAAAATTATATATATATAATTTCTTTTTAATCAATGTATCTAATATGTTAATATATTTTTTTCACTTTATTATTTATTGCATCTAATACATTAAATTTAAATTTGAACATTTTTAAATTTATTTTTCTTTCAACATAATTAATTCATTAATATTCCGTGAGCTAAGGGGACCTCATGGACCTACAGATTATAAGCTCTAATGATACAAAATTAGTTAATTAAACTCATTAATTAATTAATTTTTATTCATTAACTCAAAGTCACTCCGCTAAAAATCTGGAGTTACACTTTTATGCACTATAAGATATGTTATGTCCCTAGATATATAATCACTACATGTAAGTCGACTATTCACGAGTAATTCATAATTACAGCTGGGTCAAATGTTCGTTTTATCCTTGTAATTACATCTTAAACTTTAAGTACCAACAATATGTTTATGATCCAACCATAAACTAAGCCCTCTCGGGCCAGTGAGAGGGTGGGGCCCCATTGTTCAAGTCCTGAAATCAGCACTTAAAAAAATTACTCATTTACTTACCATATATGGAGCAGAGTGAATTTCATCTTGTGAGATTATGTTCACAGCTCCCCGTTTTGGTCATGTTCTCAATATAATAGGCTTATTAAATCAGCTTCAAAAGTCATTCTCACCCATGTAAATCAAAAGACGTGCCCTTACAGGCAGAAGTTCATAATTCACTCAGGATTGAGATCGAGTCGCAAATAATCATCATGTGAAAAATTAATGTTCCCTTTTAACGGATTTATGAAGAAAGATAAAATATTTCACGATCCAGTCTTATACAAACTCATTGTATATGTACATCCACTCACATGTCTTCACGTGAACGTTTTGGATCAAATCATTTGTAACCTTTACAAAGTGGGCAACACATCAATAGTGTCACCAAGATAAGGCACCAAACCTTATCCATATACTATAGACTATTTAAGTTACTTCTTGAACATGATTCTTTTGTATGTCAACTACATACTATTCAATATTACATTAGTAACCTAGAATTTTCATGAAATGGATAACAAATATTGCATATTAAAATATATTTTATAAATAATATTATGCAGGTTACGAGAGGCTTTAGAGCATAAATCCCAATAAACTAATCATTTTAAAAAATAATAATAATTTGATTTTTAACCTTAAAAACTTGCTTAAGAGAAATAAAGTTTATTTTTTTTCTCTTTCCTCTAGATCAATATTCAATTCTAAATTTAATTTTAGTTATCTAATAAATGTTCCTCTTATATGACCTATTTTATTTTTTTACTTTTTTTATACAATTTTTGTTTTACCGAAAAAAAACATGACTCAACTATGTTTAGTTTTAGCTATCTAATAAATGTTCCTTTTATATGACCTATTTTATCATTTCCCCTTGATTAATATCCAATTTTAATTTTAACTCTAGCTATTTAATAAGAGTGTTCATGGGTTAAGTTGGATTGAGTTTTGTGATATCTTATACCAAATCCAATTGTTCGGATTGTAAATTTTTCATAACCCAAACAACCGTTATTAAGTTGGGCTAAACCAAACCAATTCATAAAAATATTATATTGGGTTGATTTGGTTTGTAACGATCCGAGTTAACTTAACCTTAGGATCGATACTACGTGCATACGTGAATGATTAAAAACTAAATTTTAAAAGTCAATTCAATCACGAAGTTCGAAAAAAAACTATGGTTTCAAGGATTTTAAAAGGTGGAGATCCCTACAACTTCAAACGATACATGAAAAACGAAACTCGATTTTAAGGACATGAAATTACCAAACATTCAATAGTCTTAGGCCTAAGCAAAAGTTTGAAAATAAAACATAGTCTAAACCTACTCCATAGCCTCGTAACCCAACGTGTCAGCCACCACGCATGGTACGTTCATTTCCTGAAAAAAAACGTTTAACATAGGTTGAGTATTTTAACAAATACTCAGTAAGTAACCCCACCTACAGCGTTACACCTCATACACACACAATCATGCAACCTCATCATAAAATCCTTTGGGACCTATCCTTCAATAGCTGACAGTATATTGTACTTATCATGTTGGTGTGCAACAACCATCTTACCCCACCTATGGTGTTATCTTACTTTGGATACGAATGTTGGACTCTCTATTTAAATGAGGAAGTGGACTCTAACTGATGCTAGATGACACCCATCTCACTTTGGGTGTGAGAGGCAGTTGACACCCTCATATAAAACATGGTTCATGCAAGGTCCCACATACGTACGACATGAAACCTTAACATCTATATCATGCATGTCGTATCAAAATAAACATCATCAGTCATGGTTTAGGAAACAATTCCCAAGCATACTTAAATACATAGTAGGATCACTTAAACATATCACATCATACATGCCACATCACATATCATGAAATCATACATGACATATTTTCCTACTTGCAATTTATCTTTCATACATATGCATACATCATCTAACCTAAGCTCTTACGGGTCCGTAAGTACAGTTACTTACCTCGAGCGAGTCCTATAAGATTAAAAAAGAACCGATCAAAACACACTTGGTCAACCTAAGGTCAAATACGAAATTCACTTAGAAACTTATCTTAAAACTACCTTTTGACGCATTTCGAGGCTACATACAAGAACAAAACACTGAGAGGAGCTTACTGTTTAGGAAAAATCAACCCACATGCCGCCACACGAGCCACTGAATTTCGATACACACGCCCCAGATCCTGAAACTTCAGGTCACTACGGTTCAAACGCCACCGACCATGCTCAAATCCGAGGTCTCACGCTCCTACACGTGCCGCGCAAAGTTGGCGCGTATGGCTCACTTGCTGGCTGCTTCTTCAGGTGCGTGAGGGCTCTCTGCAGCTCCGATTGACGTCTCATTTTCACCAATGTGTAGATCTGGCCCTTAGAGTCCTTTTCCACCTTTCGTTGCACTAAAAAATGAACCTTTTTGGTCGAAAAAATGAGGAGAAACGAGATTAATACCATACCGAACAAAACCCGAAAAAACATACATCCATCGTTCTTACCTTCTAGAATTGAGGTTCCCCACTGATCTTAGCCTCCCACTGCCAGAAATCAAGAAAGATCACTTGGTTTGCAAAGAAAACGACGGGAAAATACTCCAAAGCATGAGAACACTTATCGAAACGTTTTGTCGGCTATCCCGAGCACCCACACCAAATCTAGACCTGCTGTGTTCCTAAGTTACTGCTGTTGAGAAGGTGTGGCCAAAGGAAAGAAAAATCGAGAGGGAGAGGGAGAGGAAAAATCGAGAAAATGAGAGAGGAGAGGGAAAATAATCCATCTTTTTTTTTGCCCTTTTTTTTCCTTCTTTCTTTTGGGCAAAACAAAACTGAGGGAGGGTTAGGGCCCAACTTATCCTTATATAGGATACACTTGTGAACCCTAACCCTAACTCTTTTTGGCTTAATTACAAAATGTCATTAAGCCCAATAATAATAATATTTTTTTTATGGGATGTTACATGGTTTCTTTGAGTTTCAATCAAAATTCACATATTATAATTGTTAGGTAAAACATTTAGCTTATATATATATATATATTTATATTTATATGAATTAAGGATGTTAAGAAAAAGTCTATTGCTTGAAAATTTCGAACAATTAACCTAATCTCAAACTATTTGAGGGTTTAAAATTAACTTGAGTTAGAAATAGAAATGATCTAGAAGTAGGAGTGAATCTTAAGTTAACACAGTAAATTTATAAAATTTATTATTATCATGAGATATGTTCGGTGGCATTGGTTCAATCTAGTGTACTTAAGAACCAAACTAACCTAATCATGTTAAGAGAAAATGAAACTAATATAACTCAATTAATTTTGAACTCAATCCAAACCACATGAGTTGGGTTAGGTTGATCGAATTTTTTAGGTTCTCGATTTTTTTAACACCCTACTATCTAATAAGTGTTCCTTTTAAATGAACTATTTTATTGTTTTACATTTTTTACTTAAAATTTTATTTTGTTGAAAAAAATCATTATAATAATTTTGGCTCAACTATATTTACTTTTTATTTTTATATTTTATACAATAATTTTTAAAATTTGACTATAAAAATTATTTTAAAATATTAAAAACACATGCAACAGATGTAATGCTAATTAGTTGGCATAAGAGAGATTTAGTTTCTAATAGAGCCATGAACATTTGTTCAATGGAAAATCAACTAGAGGCCAAAGCTCAAGGAAAAATATAATTATATTAATAAAATGAGTATTTGACCGACTATAATTACAAATGATTTTGAAGGGTAACTTCCATATCATGGTTATTTTTTTGTGAACTTGCAGTTTACCATTAACATAATTGAAACATGGTTACAAATGTACATATCATCGTATTTGTTGTACCGCGGTGGCCTTTAAAAATTTCCCCCATATTTCTCCATCGTATTTCCAGTACAACAAATATGAGAATGAAGATTTGAACTTTTGATCTCAAGAAAATAAGTAGATACCTTAACAATTTAATTGCTTTGGTTGGAGAACTCAAGAAAAAGGGGAAAAAAATAAGCTTACATTGGTTAAAGTTAAGATTTTTTGAAACAATAGACAACCAAATCAGACAAAGGCCAAAATCATAATTTTAAAGATATATAAACCAAAACTAAAATTTTAAAGAAATTTTTTTTAATACAACAATATGAGGAGGGGATCGAGTTCTCAAGTTGAATAAAGATAATAAATACATTTATCTACTAAGCTATTTTTTTATTATCAAATTATAAAAAGTTAAAGATTAGGGCAAAATACACTTTTGGTCCTTAAGGTTTGGGGTTGATGTCTATTTGGCCCCTGAGGTTTTAAAAGAGGTATTTTAGACTCTGAGGTTTGCCAAATGATTCCAAATGGTCCTTGACTCATTTTAATTTAACCATAATATGGTTGGACCGTTAAGTATTAACATGGACAGGCTGACATGTCATTTTTTTTTAATTATATGGTAGTCCAACTTGACGATTAAAATTTAAATTAACCAAAAGAGTAAAAATGAAACAAATTAAAAAAGAAAAAAAAATAGATTCTCCATCCTTTCCATGCTGAACGTAATGCCCCAACCTTTTGCTTTCCATGGCTTCTTAAGAATTTTTCTTTTTTCCTTGATTTTCTAGTTCCTTTTCTAAGTTTTCCCTGACTTAGTGTAGTTTTCTCACAGAAGTTCGTTTTGATGTCGAAAGATGATGCCTCTGAAGATAGCAACACGAAGTTCAGTTACT
The DNA here is from genome assembly GCA_026257165.2 of Telfairia occidentalis. Lineage (NCBI taxonomy): Eukaryota > Viridiplantae > Streptophyta > Magnoliopsida > Cucurbitales > Cucurbitaceae > Telfairia > Telfairia occidentalis. Next base: position 972 of record JAOANK020363180.1, on the reverse strand, counting down.
TACACTGTTCATATGCCCCCAACCCTGAAGATCACCATTCAATTTTTGACTTGCAGACAAGCATCCATGAGAACAATTCAAACATGGGGATGCCACAAAAGAGCTTCATTTTTTGTACTATTTTTTCTGGAGGTTTAAATTTTGGGACTCATGGGCACATGCTTGTGTTGTTGATGAATTCGATTGAGCCGATCAAATTAGGGCTTATTTTGTTGGGAAAACAGGATGCGAAAAATTTCCATAAGCCTAAACCTCAGTGGTCTAATACTATTCCCCTTCCATAGTTAATTATATAAAAGAAACTCACAATAATGGAATAACACGAAAGTAAAAAAGATTCAAGGTAGAGAGAGTCGACATATATGGTTTATATTGGTTCACCTCATTGAGAACGAGGCTACGTCTAGTTCCTGCAACTGCAGGTTCCACTATAATTTGAAATGTGTTGGCCATGGCGGTGGTTGTTGTCCTGGTTGTAAAGAGAGTTATAAGGGTATTGGTGATGATGAAGAAAACTTCCATTTTCTTTACATAGTCGTTTCTCCACTTTAACGAGCTTCCCATGGGCGACTTTATTGATAGTTCGGCTCCACAAACTCAACATGTCTGTGGCGTGAAGGGCTGTGATGAGAAGGCTTTGAAAAGAAAGATAAAGGCTCCATGTGATTGTGGTTTCAATCTTTGTAGGGATTGTTATTTGAAGTGTGTTGGCCATGAAGGAATCGAATTCCCAGCAGAAGCGGTTGAACTCTTAATGCATTCAAGAATGAATTTGGGTAGGAAACAAGTTTTACAGAAACCAAAAATACAAAGAAATATTTACCTTTGAAGAACTCTTCTTCAATTACGTCCTACTTCTCTGGATATTAATGAACACCACCAGAATGAGATACACGTTATTCTCTAGGAAATCAGGCCTTGGAGTGTGGTCTCCAAAATCGATAGAGGGAATATTGAGAGGGAGAGTTTTGC
>JAOANK020362779.1:0-14145 GCA_026257165.2 Telfairia occidentalis | reverse complement strand
TGAGAAAGAAACCCTTAGTTGCTCGAATTTCTAAGCCTAGGATTTTAGTACTATAAAAATACCTAAAACTTGTTAATTAGTTAAGTTTGCTAAAAAGAACCCAACACCCTAGGATTCTTTATTCAAGAATTTTTCTTCTCTATAAATGTGCATATTTGAGCTAGTTTCAGCTAAATTTTTAATCACTAAACTTTATCTAATCCCTAGATAAAATTGAAATAATTAATTGGAAATTAAGAAAGTTTAATAACCCGATTCCCAGAGGACGATGTTCGACCTTAATGTTGTTTTATATTACAACTTGACCCGTACACTTGCGGTATCGCAGTGAGTTGTGATCAATGATTAGTATGGTATTCAAATGGGTTTTCAAAACCAAATTGAATCCAGTTTATCATGAGATGACCAAATATTTTAAGATAAAGTATTATGTTCTAAGAGAGATGTAGCAGGAAGGAGAAGTGCAGATGGTCCATTCCAGCTCAGAGGAGCAAATAACAGATGTGTTCACTAAGACCTTTAGAGTGGGTCGTTTTCAAGCTCTTAGAAGCAAGTCAGGCGTTTGTAGCATTTGAGTCAGAAGGAGAATGTTAGTAAACTCAAAACTAGAACTACAAGTTTGATTGTTAGTTTTTGCGTTGGTCTAGTCCAAGTTCTATTTTCTAGGAAGTTGTTGATGTTATTTTTAGTTGTAGTCAAGTCTTGTAAGTTGTTAATTTTGTGGAGATAGTTGAGTCTATTTTTAGCATTAGAGTGTGTAATTATATGGAGGATTATTGTATGAAATTCGTACTTCCACACTTTCTCATTTCTTTCTCAATAATAAGAACTACACTATGACATTGTCTAGGTAACTATGATGTGGATGTTTCTGGTTAGGCATTAACCAATTTTGGTAATGTTGAGTTTTAACACAGTTCTGTTGAATCAACTTTGCCAAATCTTGCATTCTTTTCCAAAAAAATCATATATTTATTGGATTACAAATTTCTAGGGTTTTCCAAAAATTTGTTTGTCATAATGTGTTGCTAGTGCAATATATATAAACCCTTAGGAAATAAATAAAATCTTAAACAATTGAGGGGTTTTAGATTATGTTATATTTTTTTAATGATAAGAATTAGTAGATGAAGGGGTCGATGAATAATTGAGGTTACGTGGTGGTATAATCAAACACAATTTTGTTTTATTAAGTTCAGTCCATGAATCATTGATAAATTGCAAAATGGAGCTGTGATGCTCATTTGGAATATTCGTTTAGAGTTACAGAAGAGGTTTACGTCGTGAAGTTCAATATGTTTGCATTCATTTATAAATACGTTCATTACTGTCTTGAATTTGAGGCACAATTAGCTTTTTCTCTTCACACTCCCTCATCTCCTCTTGGAGCATTAAGCTTGATGAAGCCTCATGATACTTCAGAAATTGGTTCCCTTACAACATTACATGGCATACCGGTGTTTGGCTGAGAGTACACGAAGTTTATCTTATTTTACATTTTTTTTCTATTCTGTTTGTTTGCTAGTTTAGTTGTTCAGCGTGTGGTATCACCAAATACTGATTGAATCTCTTATTGCAAATGTTGAATTATTGCAATTTGCTTAGCTCTTGACGTGATGGAAGTAATGACATCTTCCATATGCTCCTTGCTTTCATAGGTGAGTTTTCTTTAATGATAAAAGAGCAAAAGGCCTTACGACCAGCGCTTAGTATCCTTTGTTTAGATGGGTAAGTTATGTTGAAGGGTAAAAGAAAAGCCTATCACTGCATATGTTGTCAGCAAAAGAAAATTTAAGTTTTTATTTCGTATTAGGCCAAATGATACGACTTATGAGGGTTTATTAAATTTTCAATCAAAACTATGTTTGAAAAATTAATGAGAATCTAGACTCGATCAAATAATCTCAACGATATTATACTTCAGGTTTAGTTATAATCATTATGTGTAAATAGAGCCTTAGTTAGAATGCTTCACTGCTCCACATGCTTATTACTTTTGCATCTTTGTTGCCTTGAACTTCATTACTATTATTAAATCATCATTTTTCTGGTCAAGATGGATGTCTTACTTCAAATTCAGATATTTTCCTTTTTGGTGCAAGGACAGTTTATAGACATATCTACCTTAGTGAGTGCACTATAGCATGTTCAGTTTCTATAGAGTTGGTGTACATCCTTTTTATAATGTACTCATTCTGCTAATTATTTAATGTTAAATTAGAAGATGGTGGTCATGTAGTTTGTCATGAAATGGATGACATTAAAAGACGCTTGAGATTTGGAAGGAAAACAATGCTAAATTTCTTTTCTTTTCTTTTCTTTTTTTTTTTTTTCCTTTTTGTATGATCAATATGCAACCATCACTATAATCATTTTGTGATTTCCAAATTACTTTGGCCCTACTTCTTGGCAGTGACTACTAGAAAGGTGTAGGTTTTCATTTCTAGCTACTTTCTCAAATATGTAACCATCACTAAAATCATTTTTCGATTTCCTTTATTTCTTATTTCGAATAGTTGGAGCCCTTTTTGCAGAGGCTTTTCCCTTCTGTCTTAGCTACTTTCGGCTTGGGCTGATTAGATCTAGTTGTCTTAAACCCACTAAAACTCGTCCTCTTTGTTTTCCATTGTTAAATGTTGAAAAGTTTAGGTTGCATTGCACCCTTAGATTTGTTGGAAAATAAATAGAAATAACGATAGTGCAACAATGCAACAATGCAACAATCATGGCAGAGAGAAATCAAAATAAACTAAACAACGCGCCTTAGCAAATAACTCAGCCCAAACTTAGTAGCCTAAGGTTTATCTTGAATTCTCAAGCAAGCAAATAACACACATATCAGATATCACAAGAATAATAATACTAGAAATAAAGAGAATAATAATAATAATACTTGACACCGAGATTTATACTGGTTCACCCCAGCAACGAATAGGGCTACGTCCAGTTTTTGCAAAATACAACAAAAAATACACGAAGAGAAGCACCTCGCTGATTGCATACCACTGCATTACCACAGGTGTATGGGTCAAATTGTAATATAAAATGGCCCTAAGACTGAGTATCGTCATCTGGGAATCAAGTTTTTAATTTTCTTAGTTTTCAATCAATTAATTCAATTTTATCTACAGATTCGAAAGTTAAATTTAGTTAGAAAACTAATGACAATAACACTAAAAGGTGGCATGCTTAGGGAAGAAAATTTCAAGAATAGGGATTCCTAGGGCATTGGGTTCTTTTTAAGCTAATTTGACTTATTAAACAAATTTCGGTCTCTTTTAACTGCTAAAATCCTAGGCTCATAAATTCTAACAAATTAAAGCTTTCTTTCTCAAGTTCACCAATCCTCACATTCAATTAGCAAGTCAATTTCTTGCAAATGTTAAGAAAATATGGTAGTTGGTATGATTCTAAATTTTACCTCAATTTCAACCTACCACTTTCATGCATAAGTTTTAAAAGTCTAGCATTCAAGTTCTAAGTATTGACCACTTTTTCAAGCTAAATCAATAAAACAAATTAAATTCTACATTCTCATGCAAGAATAACATTGAAATACACAAATCCTAGGAAGATTCAACAATAGAAAATCAACCATAAAAAGCCAACACGTCAAATTAAACTTAAGAAGTCCAACACCCTAATATTACAAGGTTTTTAGCCACACATTGGCTTCAAAATATCACCAAATAAGTTTTCAAAACAATAGCAAAAAGTAAAGACAGGAAGAAGAAAAACTCCTGGATCATCTCGACGTTGTCTTTTGCGTCAAGCCGCTCCTTGTGCTCTTAGTTTTCACCCACGAACACTTGGAATGACTCTTCTTTGTTCAACACACTGGAAATCGAATTCTGGCTCTGTATCTCAAAAGTTCAAAGTAGCGTCTCGATGTTATAGTGCACGTCTCGACGTTACATCAAAATTTTACATTCTATCTTGACAAATTAAAGTAGCATTGAGATGCTACTGTTCTAGCATCTCAACACTAGAGCGTTCTGCCTTCTAGTCACTATTTGGACGTCTCAACGCTGTCCTCTAGTATTGAGATTCTGGCTCTCAGGTTGCTTCTTCATTATTCTCATGCCTTAGTCAATTTTTGGATTATTTTCGAACATTTTCCACCTCGACAACCTCAATTGCATAATTTCTTCTAAACTGCTCGATCCCTACAAAATTTCACAAATAAAAGAATCTGTATACACTTATAAAACACAAAATTACTAAATTAGTGGCCCTAAAATAGCACTTTTAGAGTGCTATCAACCACCCCAAACTTAGAGCTTTGCTTGTCCCGAGCAAAATTATATATAAGAACTTCAATACTAGAATGCTCTAGACTCTTAACTCAATGCAAAATAACATGCAATAAGCTCAATAACAGAAATGGTCATACACATTCTATCGGCCAGTAAGTCAAAGGCCAATTTTTATCCTCCCTTGCATGTGTGTATGCAAGCCTATCCCATTCTAGTCCTTACAAGCCCGAAGTGCATTTAATGAAGTCTTTTCTAAACTACCCCTACTCTGGAGTTAAAATTTCTTTCCAAGCATTTCTTTCACTTTTCCTTTTCTTTTGTTATTTGTTGGTTAGTTTGTTGTTTTTGTGAGCCCAATTGTTCCTTGAAATTCTATTTCTTGCCCTTTTGTTTTAGGAGCCATAGTACAACCATACTCAATCCACTTATCGGCCGTCTTGTGGACCATTTCACCCGCAAAGCCAGTATTGTTTACTCTTGCTTTATTTTTCTTTTTCATACATTGAGGACAATGCATAATTTTAAGTTTGGAGTGCATGTTCTGAGTATTGTGTGCTGCTATGATACATTACATGTGAATTGTATGTTGAGCTCCTGATTTTGTTGTTGATTAAGATTTATTTGAATGAGGATAAATTTTTTTTGATTTGATTGAGTAGAATGAATGATTATTCGTCTGACTGTATGATAAAACTAGAATTGTTAATACTTGTATGTTGAGGACTATGATTATCTATGTTTTCCTATGATGTATAAGTCAAAAAACTTGATTGCATTCCACTACGTTATTGCAAGTGCATAGGTCAAATTGTAATATAAAATGGCCCTAAGACCAAGTATCGTCCTTTGGGAATCGTGTTATTAATGTTCTTATTTTTCAATCAATTAATCCAATTTTATCTAGAGATTCAAAGGTTAAATTTAGTGATAAAACTAATGACAATAAGACTAAAAGGTTGAAGGCTTAGAGAAGAAAATTTCAAGAATAAGGAATCCACGGGTGTTCCGTTGTTTTTAAGTTAATTTGACTTATAAAACAAATTTAGGTCTCTCTTAATTGCTAAAATTTTTGGCTCGGAAATTCTAACAAATTAAAGTTTACTTTCTCAAGTTCATCTATCCTCACATTTCATTAACAAGTCAATTTCATGCAAATGTTAAGAAAATATGGCAGTTGGTGTGATTTTAAATTTTGCCTCCATGTCAACCTACGACTTTCATGCATAAGTTTCAATAGCCTAGCATTTGAGTTCTAAGTATTGACCACTTTTTCAATCTAAATCAATAAAAAGAAAAATTCTAAACTCTCATGCAAGAATAACATTTCAAGTACACACATGCTAGGAAGATTCAACAATCATCAACCATAAAAAGCCAGCACATCAAATTAAACTTAAAAAATCCAACACCCCAAGATTACAAGGTTTTTAGCGACACATTGGCTTCAGAATATCACCATATCAGTTTTCACAATAGTAGCAAGAAGTAAAGAAAGGAAGAAGAAAAACTATTCGATCGTCTCGACGTCGTCTCCTCTATCAAACTACTCCTTGTGCTCTCAGTTTTAACCAACGAACACTCGAAATGGCGCTTCTTTGTTCAGCACACTGGAAATCGACTTCTGGCTCTTTCTCTCAAAATTTTCTCTTCCAAAAAGCGACTCCCTTAAACCTAAAACATAAGTTTGCTTAAATAGAGATTGCCATAGTGTCTAGATGCTATGTAATAGTGTCGAGATGCTCTGCTTCATAATTACCAGACTGCCACCCTGTTTTTGAAGTAAAAGGGGAAGAATTTTGAAGTAGCGTCTCAACATCATATCGAAATTTCACATTCTATCTTGCCAAATTGAAGTAGCGTCTCAATGCTACTATTCTAGCATCTCAATGCTAGAGCGTTCTGCCTTCTGGTCACTATTTTGGCATCTCAACGCTGTTCTCTAGCATTGAGACGTTGACCTTTGGGTTGCTCCTTCATTCTTCTCATGCCTTAGCCAATTTTTGGATTTTTTTGAAACATTTTTCACCTCGAACAACCTCAATTGCATCATTTCTCTTATACTTCTCTATTCCTGTAAAATTTCACAAATAAATGTATCAAAGTACACTTATAGAACACAAAATCACTAAATTAGAAGACTTAAAATAGAACTTTTTGAATGCTATCACTCGCCAAACAAACACACAGAGGGATCTCGAGATCTCTCTCTCTTTCTCTCAATATATCTTTTTAACTCTCTGGTTCACACTCTCCCTCTCAACATAAAAATGAACTCCCTTTTTCTAGGTAACAACATACACATATATAGGAAAATGAAAATGCCTAGGGCAAACATGCATAAATAGCGATAGCGTCGAGACGCTATGAAGTGAGCACGTGCCTCAATCAACATCAGGGTCGAGACGATATCCTCTAGATTAAATGGCTCTACAGCAGAAAAGATTATGGGCTTGACCTGCCATTAAAAGTGTTGACGAATAGGTTCCATACTCAAATATCTCACTTGGAGACCAATCATCAAAGAACTCCACTCCAATTTATCTTAAGTAAAATGATTGGTTCTAACGCCCCCGCAAGATCACCAAGAAACTTGCAACAACAAAACAATGTAAGCAAAATAAATCCAATACACATCTGTGATTTACCCCAAGGCATGGGTCATCTATGTGAGCGTGTCTCCCAGATGTAAAAATACACAGTCACGTACTCCCACTCGACCTAAGTGGTACTAGGCAACATCTTCCTCTTCAATCACATGTCAGAGAAGATGTCTTTCACAAATTGCTTCACTCTGTCATTGAAGCAAGCTGCCAAGATTGAGAATCTCCCATCGACTTCAAAATCCCTCAAGTCCACATTGATGCAACAAATCACTGTGAAGGCTTCAACGAATCATGCCGTCTGCCAATTGAGATATTCTGACAACCCTCCAAACTAAATTCCTCATTTTTTTACTCAGTTGTTCTTTCGATGAATACTGATCTCGTTGATCAATCTTGGTTGTCATTCCTGCTAGTACAACCTTGTCTCTATGCAAACCATATGCAGCTTTAACTTGCATCCACATTTTCTCTAATCTTTTGGAACTTTCAAATCAACCATATATAGTGCAAACCTTTTGTGGCCAACTACCACCAATCTGTCCCTCTAGTGAGTCTCTACGAGCTATTGCTAAACTCACTCTTATAACCTTCATCATCCAGCTTACCAATATAGATAAGATTTAATTTAATGCTAGGAACGTACCTAGCACCTCGCAACACCAATGAGCTTCCACTCTTTGTCTTCAGCCTATCTCCAATCCCTCTCGATACAGAAATCTAACAATTTCTCATTCTTATTGGGCCATGATCGCCTGAAGTAAAGGAAGAGAGCAGCCTCCTATCTAAAGCAACAATATTGAAGTGCACTATCTACGATCCACCTTGATGAGAGGTTCTCAAATTTTGTGTTACTCTCAACACAAACCAAAACATCATTTTCACCCACAATTGCCTGCAACTTGAGCAGCTCCTCACTCATTCATTTGCACTTGGACTTTACGTGACCCTTCTTATGACAATAATGACACTCTACATTTTTTAGCCAATTTCTTCTCCTATTATTACTCCCATTTTTACTACGCTACTCCTCCACCACTTTTTCCTTACCCTTACTTATAGCTGATGCTAACCTAGAAGTAGACTATCTACTAGAACTACTACCCTACCTTTGAAGTTTTTCACAACTGCTGCATCACAAATCTCAAAAAACTTAAGACCACCACTTCCTAAAGAATTAAACACAACAGTCTTCATGGTTTCTCAACTATCAAGCAAGGATGTCAATAGAAAAATAGCATTAACCTCATCAGAAAAAGTAATATTAGCATACTCTAACTGATTCCTCAAATTTGTCATCTCAGAGATATGAGCATTGACTAAACTATCTTCATCCATTCTATAAGTGCAATATCGCTTAACGAGATAACATTTATTGTCAGCAGAAGGTTTTTCATACCTGTTTGTCAAAGCTTCCACCAAGTCTTTTGCAATAGCCTCATTTGATGCCAGACTTTCCACTTCCTTTGACAATGCCAATTTGATAATGACCACTATTTGTTCATTCAAAGTTTCCCATTCTTCATCATCCATTATGTCAGGTCTCCTCTTCAAGGCTTTATGAACTTTAATGTAAGTCAAAAAGGCCCGAATCTGCATCTTTCAGTAACCAAAATCCTATCCATTAAACTTGTGAATTGATCCAAATCTATCTCTCATTGTTCTTGAACATTGAAATGCTCTAATACCACTTGTTGGGAAATAAATACAAATAACAACAGTGCAACAATGCAACAATAAAGAGATATAGGGATAGAGAGACTTGACAACGAGATTTATACTAGTTCACCCTGACAACGAACGAGGCTATGCTTAGTTTCTGCATGGGCTAGTTCCACTAAATAAATTGAACAATACAACGAGAATTAAACGAAGAGAACCACCTTGCAAAAGAAACACATAGAGAGATCTCACAGTGATCTCTTTCTCTTTCTCTCACTATCTCTTTCACTCTCTCGTTCACGCTCTCCCAAATGAAGTCTTTTTTTTTCTGTAACAACAGACACATATATAGGAAAATGAAAATGGCTAAGGAAACATGCATAAATCATGGTATTCATATGCTGTAATTAGCGTCTCAATGCTACGAAGTGAGCGCATGCCTGAATCAGCGTGAGCATCAAGACACTATAACCAGCATCGAGACGTCGTCCTCTCGGGAAAGTGGCTCTGCAGCAGAAAAGATGACGGCATGACCCATCCTTAAAAGTGTTGATGAAGAGGCTCCACACTCAATAAGATCTATTTGCTGCAAGATTGGAATGGATAATTTGTCTTGTAGATACTTCACTTGACAGAAGATGAGTAGCTTTGGATCCTCTTAATTTTGGTAGCACGCCACACCTAGTAGAACACAAGCAACAAGGACGTTTCTTTGGACTATATCAACAATCGTTAGAGGAATTTAATTTTTTTAGATACCTTTTCAAATAGCCTTAAACACAAATTCTTATTGATAGCAGGAGATTTAAAGACTAAGTTCTTAAATAGGAACACACATAGAAGATATGGGATGAGTTACATTGAATTTTGATTTTGATGAATTGCTCTCTATATTTTTTTTCTTTTTTGAAACTATTGTAGTTTTGTAGGCATTGCAATGTTGTTGGTTAGCTATGTGTGCAACCAACAATATTATTTTTTATTAAATTATTAGTGTAAAGTTGATGGGCATTGCCTGTCATTAACAACTTGTAATGATGCATGTTCAATGATTGGCGCTTTTAATGTCGGACACTTTTAATGATAGACACTTCTTGTGTCGGGCATGGCCCATCATTAAAAGTGCCCGACATAGTTATCCCTATATTGATGTTGAGCAATGCCCGACATTAAAGCCTATACATCATTGTAAGATACAATGACACTCAAATAGATGTCGGATGCTTGTCTGACATCAAAAGTCTTTAATATAGGGCAATGCTCGATATTAAAGCCTAGATTTGTACTAGTAAAACAAAAATTAGTTAAAGTAAAACTAAAACGACTTTCGAAAATTGCTGAAGAACTTGATCCTACTCAAACAACACTTGGGACTTAATTATAGGAAAGAAATTACAGAGAAAAACAGTAAAGAAAAAGAAAACATAAATGGATGGGGAAGAGAGAAATTCATAGAGCTTCTTCTTTCTAGATTTGGCTCCTTGTAGTTTGCACCCTTGCCTCTCCTTGTCTCGTTTTCCACTTTTGTTTAAAGAAAAACTCTTCTTCAAAAAATTCCATCTTCTTGTCCATTTATGGAGGCTATCTTCTTCTTGTCTTATAATAAATATCTCTCTTCTCCCAAATGGTAATAAAATATGGACTAAGATGGCTCTTTTCAACACATGGCAGTTGCTTCCTAGGTCTTTTTTTGTTGGTCACATGCCTTTTTCTAGCTCAATTAATGAGTTGTGAGCTCAAAAATACCATAGCAAGCTGCTTTTGCAACATGAGATGCTATAGCATAATTAATAGGTTGTCACAGAATAGGTTTGATAATTGCACAAAATAAGCCACAACCAATGAAAAATTTAATGATTCACACTTAACTCATCATTAAAATCAAAGAGATAGCACACAAATTCCAGTTCAAATACACATGTAGAAAGACTTTTCATTTTCAAATGCCCATTAGTTTGAGTGAAGTAACTCTTATTTTAAGAGTTAACACCTCTCTCACCCTAATCTCGTTGAACCATCTAGTTAGGCTGCCCTTAAATGTGCTGAATTGAAGGAGGCTATAAAAGGAACACAAGGCTTTGTTGCAAAATGAAACCTTGATTCACCAACTCCTGGTTATAAAGGTCATAGATTATAAATGGGTCTATAAACTCAAACATAAGCTCAGTGGGGTAAAATGGAATGCTAAGGCACGTATTATAACTCATAGGTTTGATCAAGCCTATGAGTTCAATTACTTTGAAACATTTAACCCTATTATAAAACCCACTACCATTCGCATTATTATTTCAGTAGCTTTCCAGTTTCAATGGCCGATTAAATAACTTTACGTGCATAATGCCTTTCTTATTTTGGATATTAAGAAATATGTTTATATGGTCCAGTCGATTGTTGATCTTGGAAAACCATCCTTCGTGTGTAAACTTCAAACGACCTTGTATGGACTAATGTAAAGCCTTCGTGCTTGGTTCACAAAACTTAGTAACTTCCTTCTTGATTGGGGACTTATAGCTTCGAAGGCCAATACTTCTATGTTCGTCATTATTTATAGGAACAAATCGGTTTCTGTTAATTTTCTCATTTATGTGGACGATATATTTTCGCTATTGGCAGTGTTTCTCTTATTATGTAGCAACTCATTAATTTCACTCTTTATAAATGGTTTATTTGTCTTGAAGAATCTAGGTTGTTTGTCATATTGTTTGGGCATGCAGGTTACCAAAGGCAAAGGTTCTCTCCATTTATCTCAAGGGAAATACATTGTTGATTGATTGAAGCATGCGAATATTATCAGTTGCAAGCCTATACACACATGAATTCTAACTGAGATTTCTTTGTTTGTACATGATGATGACCCACTACCTAATCTTATTATGTATCGCAGCATCGTCGGAGTCCTCCAATATTGTACACTGACTATACTCAATTTAAATTTTGTTGTAAATAAAGTTTGTCGATTTTTTCCATTCAGCCCCAACCACTCATTGCCAAGCGGGCAAACGAACTTTGAGGTAACTTCAGGCCACAATTTTCCTTGGGATCACTTTTACTCCATCTAGCCATTTATCCACAACGTGCTATACTGAAACTGTTTGGATTAATTGTCTCGATGACTGACGAAGTATAAGAAGCTTTTATGTCTTTCTCGGCTACAATCTAATTTCATAATTTTCATCCAAAGCAAAAAGAGGTTTCTCGAGCATGCATGCATTGAATCAAAGTATTGAGGTATGTCCAATGTGGTTGCTAAGTTAATTTGGCTTTAGTACTATATACTCTGAATAGAGTAACTATTCAATCACCATATTATGTTGTGGTGATATTACTATTCATTCACCTGTAGTAAATTCCAACTGGTACTTTATATAGGGTATACTTAACCCTAACCCTAATCCCAACTAGATTTATTTAGAGAAATGCCATCAAGCTAATTTACTTCTCTTTTTTCAGTAAAACCCAAAAATAATTACTTAACCCCTCTTCCAAAATAACCCAAGGTATAATGCTATTTTTTATGAATGAATAGGTTCGGATTAAGGTATAATGCTATTTTCTTGAAACATAATGTTGAAGCAAAAGTATTGTCGAATCGATTTACACAACATTAGTCTCAGAATCTTCACAAACCTCGCTGATAGCTTAGATTAATTCTCATTAACCTAGGTAATTTAACCTGTTGTATTTTGTGCATTAGGCGAGTGATTATTCCTAACCTCCTCACTTAGCCAGTCTCTAACCTAATCTAGTGGCTAATGTGCTTTAAAAGAAATCTACTCCTTGTATTTTCTTCAGAAACATAGAGAAGATATTCATGCGTGTTAGTTAGATAGACATAAACATTAAATAATAAAAACACCTTTCAAACAAATCCCTTTAAAACAAATCTATTCTTAAGATTTACTTCAGTTCCAAAATAAGTTGAATAACATTACCTTTAATCCTCAGCTAAATGTGATTAGTTCATGCTACAATGTCGAAAAGACAATAAACAAATAACTGAAAATAGTAAATGCATTAATAACAAAAAAAAACTCTAAGGAACTGTAGGATTCTGTTGCTCCACAAAAACAGTTGCAAGAATCATCTTTTTTGCTCTAGCCTTCAATGATGTTTCTTCCTTTTGCAAGTTCTTCCCTACAAGAATTCAATAAAATGCAGCAATGACTAAGAAAGTCGATAAAAGAATAAGCCTAAATTGAAAAATGAAAGCTAAGAATCTACTTCTCTCTTTGGCGGCAGTCCTTTCTATTTATATGCCTTTCGTTGTGAATAGGAAGCTTATTAGGTCAAATCATCCACTTGGTACGCAGACAATGGCTGATTAAATTCATAAAAGAAAGATTTATTTTCGTATTTTAAAATTTTGTTATTCTCCACAGATCTTCTATGTCCGTTTTGTTCCAAAATGATTCGAACATTATTTTTGCTCGAATAATGGTCTCTCATCTATTTGCTAATAAAATATCCAAAGTCAGTAGTAATTAAGCATAAATTTCTCCAATTCTATTCAATTGCTAATATAAATAGAATAATGAAACGATATGAAGGTTCTCAAGAATCCTGAATGCAAAACAAAAATAGTTCAAGCACTTATTCCATAGATCAGAGGCAATTACTCTAATAAAGAAATGAAATCTAGCCCAGAAGAGTCTTAATAACTCTCTTTTGGAGAGTTATCAAGAATCTCCATAAGAAACAATAGATGTCAGCATGGGATCAGTTACCTGGTTCCTGTTCAAAGAAGTCTTCTTTCGCCAATGCTATCACGCAATAGAGAGGTACATGAAGTAGGTTGAGTTTTTCAATCTAAATCAAGGAGATCGTTTAGTTGAAGATTATGAGAGAGACTTTACTAGATTGTCGAGGTTTGCTCTTGAACTTGTCGATAGTAAAGCAAGAAGGTGGAGGGATTCTTTATGGGCCTTAAGGACAGGATCCAAGGATCTGTGGTGGTCCATTGTCCACCAGATTATGCCACAGCGTTGAGGATCGCTTCTCTAATTAATTGTCGGCCAGCTAGTAGGTCTCAGTCTTCTACAGTACCAAGGGCTTCTTCAGGATAGAAGAAGAAGTTTGAGTAGGTGCAATTGACACTACTACCACGTCGTTACCCTACCAGGTCGAGCCAAGGTTCAGGTTAAGGTTAGTAGAATAACAAGCAGGCAACCTCTAGTTTGGTTAAACCAATATGTAGAAATTGTCGAATGAAGCACCACAGTCAAAGAAGATTGGAGTCAATTAGAGTTGAAATTAGGTTGTAATCGAAGAAGATTGGAGAAAGACACAAGTTGCTGCGAAGTAGAGGAATGCCTCTGCCCAGGCAGTGTTGAGACGCTGTGGAACAGCGTGTCAACGCTGTCTTCAAATCCATAATGGCGCGCGCGACGCTGGGCGGTTCAGGCGGCGGCCAGTCAGCGGTTCAGCTCTTGTTCTCTCCTCCGGCCATGGGTTCAACCCTATTTCAACCTTTTTTGACCTATTTGGAGTCCGGTTCAAGCCTACCGAAGGTGGTTTGTGATGGTTCGGGCGGTTCGGGACAATCCAAGCACATTTTGGAGCTGTTTATGTTGTAATAGATAGCTTTTGTGTGTTTTTAATGCCAAAACCAACCCATTTTAGGTTTATTT
>JAOANK020362681.1:0-14148 GCA_026257165.2 Telfairia occidentalis | reverse complement strand
TATATATATATTAAATATGATTTAATATATATTTAATTTAATTTTAATTTTAATTTTAAAATTAAAATTAAATAACTTCCCTGCTATTCTGCAGGGGAGTGGATACGTGGGGTGAAGCCCTTTTCCTTTATCGATGAATTTCCCATTTTGGGAAATCGATCGATCTCTCTCAGAAAAATCACTCTCTCAAATTTCTTCCTCTTTCGATCAAAGTCTCTGCATTTTTGGAATCCCACAATCCCAATCCGATCGCCCTTTAGATATAGCGAGGAAACCATTTGGTGTTGTTCTTGGATCTTCAAAGGTAATTTATGCTCTCCCTACAATTTATTGTTCTGTAATTTTAATTTTGTTTTTCGTTAGCCCATTTCAAAGACAAAAAGCGATAAATCGCTTCCCCAATTGGGATTCAATCCCTTCATATACAATAAGTCCTTGTAGCGCTCTCATGCCTCAAACAACTGCCTTGACTCTTGTTGCCTGAAAGTACTAATCTCTACTCTGAGCTTCTGAGTTTTTGAAGGTTCAAAAAATTTACTCAGGAACGCATGAGCCAATTCATCTCATGTAGTGATGCGGTCTGTTCAAAGTGTTTGCAACTAATTTTTAGCTCGGTTCTGCGAAGAAAATGGAAACAACCTCAAATGAATAGCATTAAAAGATACACCATTAATTTTTAATATGCTACAGATTTGCAGGAAAGAACAGATGTGCTTTTGTGGGTCCTCAGTGGCTAAGCCTCTGAATGCTCCATCACAAGCCATATGAATCAGTCTCCATTTAAACTCAAAGTTGCATGCAGCAATTGGTGTCTCAATGTTGTCCTCTAGTGTTGAGACGCTGGCTCTTGGGTTGCTTTTTCATCCTTCTCTTGCCTTAGCCAATTTTTAGGCGTTTTGGCTCATTTTTCATCCTGAACAACCTCAAAGTCATCCTTTTCTCTAGATTGTTCGGTTCCTACAAAATTTCACAAATAAAAGCATCAAAGTACACTCATAAAACATAAAATCACTAAATTAGAGGACCTAAAATAATACTTTTTGATTGCTATCATCATGTTATTAGAACTAAGGATCTTTTGAGTTTGATGCAGATTGTTTAAAAGATTTTCAGGTTTTGAAGAAGGCATTGATCACTACACCAATCATTTCATCACCCAATTGGAGTTTACCCTTCGAGTTGATGTGTGATGCAACCGATTATGCTATTAGAGCAATGTTGGGACAGAAGCATGACAAGATTATTCATCCAATTTATTATGCCAAGAAAAACTTTAAATGAAGCACAATTGAATTACACAACTACAGAGAAGGAGCTTTTAACAGTAGTTTTTGCTTTTGAAAAGTTTAAATCATATCTAGTAGGTTCTAAAGTTACTCCTTTTTACAAATAATGCAACAATTCGCTACCTATTAGCGAAGAAGGATGCAAAGCCAAGACTTATCAGATGGGTGCTTGTACTGCAAGAGTTTGACCGGGAGATTAAAGACAAAAAAGATTTGGAGAACTATGTTGCAGATCATCTGTCAAGAGTTGAGCAAACAAAAGAAATGCTGCAGCAACCAGAGATCCGAGACTATTTTCCAGATGAGTAGTTGTTTACAATAGCTCAAATTACAGACGTTGAATTACCATGGTTTGTAGATATTGCTAACTATTTAGCTGTAGGTTTATTACCTCAAGAATTGACGAAGCAACAACTAAAGAACTTTCTTCCTGATGTGTGCTAATGGGATAGTACGAAGGTGTCTTTCTCACTCAGAAGTTCAAGCTATACTGGAGCATTGTCTTACAGCACCTTACAGAGGATATTTTGGAGGGCAACGGACTACAATTAAACCATGGCAATCAGGATACTTTTGGCCATCTATGTTCAAGGATGCCAACCTATTTAGCAAGACATGTGACAAGTACCAAAGGAAAGAAAATTTAGGAGTCAAGGATGAGATGCCACTAATGATTATTTTAGAAATAGAGCTATTTGACGTCTGGAGGATTGATTTTATGGGACCTTTTTGCCCATTAAACGGTCGCTCTTACATTTTGCTAGCTATTGACTATGTGTCAAAATGGGTAGAAGCAATTGCTTGTGCCCATAATGATGCTAAAATAGCTTCAAAATTCCTTCAAAATAATATCTTTACTCATTTTGGAACTCCACGCACTCTAATAACTAACGAGGGATCTCATTTTATTAATAGGATCCTAAGTAATTTATTAGCAAAGTATGGTGTTAAGCACAGAGTGTCCACACCTTATCACCCACAAGCCAATGGTCAAGTTAAGGTTTCCAATAAGGAAATTAAGGGAATCTTAGAGAAGGTTGTTAACCCAATTAGGAAATATTGTTCTTTTAGATTCAGACACTCTTTGAGCTTATAGAACTGCATTGAAGACACCTTTAGCAATGTCTCCTTACAGGTTAGTCTATGGCAAGGTATGTCATTTGCCTCTAAGTTAGAGCACAAGACTTTCTAGGCTCTAAAGAATCTAAATTTTGACACCACAGCGCTGGAGCATTGAAATTTCTACAGTTAAATGATTTGGAAGAATATCGTCATTTTTCCTACGAGAATGCTAAAATTTTACAAGGAGAAAACTAAAGTATGGCATGATAGGAAATTGATTCCAAAGTATTTTTAGAAAGGTCAACAAGTGTTGTTGTACAACTTAAGACTTAAACTTTTTCCTGAAAAATTGAAGTCTCGTTGGTCAGGACCTTTCACTATTTGGGAAGTATTCCCATATGTTGTTGTCATGTTGAGAGATGAAAACGATAGAAGAAACTTCAAGGTCAATGGACAAAGGATCAAGCATTATTGTGGAGAGAACTTTCTTCATAAAAGTGCTGCTCTTCAGTTGCTACCAAATTGACAAAGCAGGAAGATTGTGGGAGCAATATTTGAGCATCACGATGGATTATTTTCCCTCCCCTTTCGAATTTCATTTTTTTTTCTTTTATTTTATTTTAGGAATAATTTTTGTCAGAATATTTTGAATTTGAAGTTGATTTATTTTTCTTAGGTTAGATATGATTTCATATGGTTTGGATTTATTTCATACCGTATCTTTTTGCAGTTAAAAAAGAAATTTTTGTTTGAATTTTAAATTTACTTTTTGAATTTGAAAATTAAATTTGAATTAAGGATTTTATTAGCACGATATTCAAATTCAAAAATAATAAAATAAATTTCAATTTCAATTTTAATTTTCCATACTTATCTCTAATTAAAAATTCTAATTTATATTTTGCAAATATTTATGTCGAAGAAAAAAATGGGATTTGCGGGATTTGAGGCAGCATTAATATTGAAGAGAGAGAGCAAATATTTCAAAAATTATTTTTACCTTCATAATTAATGCCCTAACGTCTCTTTTGTAGGAATAAAAAATTATGACAGACAAGTAAAATCAAAAGAGATTTGTTGCAATATTTTATTCCAAGAAATTTTGATTTTGTATGGGATTAATTAAGAAAATTTTTAATAGTCTCACATAAATTACTGATTTACCCTAATGAATTGTTCCTGTTTATATTTGTTAATTTCATCCTTTTCTTCATTTTTTACCCTGATTACCTTTCTCTTGCTTCCACAAGGTAACCCTTAACAAAGCAACCATCATGCATCCTAAGAGAAGAACAAGGAAACTACACAACTTCGATGTAGACCTTCTGCTCTATGCCCTTGCATCTCCTTTAGAAGAAGAAACTATTCTTTCACCGCCTCCACCAACGAAAGATAGATAAAAAAAAAAAAAAAAAGGGTAAGATCAACCTCCATCTTCAGTCGAAGTTCAACACATTATCGAAGGAGTCTTGGTGCGGTCCAAGCTACTACTCAAGAAGGCGAACCTTCTACACCAATAGTTGAACCGGATGCTCACTTAGAGATAGAACCAGAGAAGCCACCAGAAGAGGAGCAAGTTGTTTAGCAAGAAGCTGTCATACCGCCTGCGATAGTGGAAGTCGAAGAAAAAGAATCTATTGTAAACCAAGAAGGAACAGTTGTAGAGGAGGTGCGAGCCGAAGAAACCGTTGAAGAAGAGATGCATGCTAATTTTCCACTCAGCTCATCAAAACGGAAGAAAAAGAGTAAGAAAAAGAAGAAGGTCGAGAATGAAGGAACTCTAGAAACTCTCGAAGATTTTGTTCCAGTATCGTTCAGTCCAAAGAAGGCACGACGAAAAAGGAAGGAGCCCATGCAAGAGCAATGGTGGATCACTGTCTGCCTATCCGTGATCGCTTGATCAACGATGATAGCGGCCAACGATATGAAGACATCAAGAAAAGGGACTTACTAGCCGAAAAAGGATTTCGACGACCGTATGACGAACTCCCTCGCTTCATCTTTATTGTCATTACTAACCATTTATGGGAATATTTATGTAAAAAACCCAAATCAGCTAATGTTAGGGTTGTTCGTGAATTCTATGTCAATCTTGATGACTTTAATGGTTTTGAGACGATGGTTAGGGGAGTTCCGGTTGATTTTTTTCCAGGAGCCATAAACAGTATCTACTACCTCACCAAGACTTCCCCTCATGTTGTTTACAACAAGATGACAATTTCTTCCTCACAGGAGCAATTAAATGTTGAGTTAAAAGAAGTGGGAATTGAGGGAGCGCAATGGCGAATTTCTTCATCTGGTGCTCAAACATTCCAATCTACTTTCTTGAAACCTGAAGCAAACATTTGGTTATCTTTTCTTAAACTCTGACTTCTTCCAATAATGCATGATTCAATGATTAAGAAAGATTGCATCCTTCTGGTATTTGTTATCCTTTGCTGTTTAAGTATTGATGATCATTGCCTCTGAAATTTATCCCTATTCAAAAAAGAAGGGAGCAAGTTATTTTTCCCTAATACCATTACTACCCTATGCAAAAGAGAGCTTGTGTTCCAATATTTCAAGATGATATACCTTTATTTGACAAGGGAGTGATCGAAAAAGTTAATCTTGTACGGCTGCGAATGGATAAGGCAACACCTAAAGTGGGAGGCCTTCTTAGCGATATTTATAATCTACGGGAACAATAGGAGTTGCTAGTTAAAGGAGCGACAATTTCAAACCTATTGGAATTACGGCCGCAAGCGTGACATGACTCTTACAAAGGCAATCCAAGCAAACTTTACCAAACCATTCGATGAAGCTTTTCCTCCTTTTCCTAACGACTTGATGAATTTATGGATCCAACCTCCTCCTGTGATATATGAAGATGATGAGGAGCAGAATCCACCGTTTGAAGAATGACTGCGATGAAGAATACTGCTTAGGGATCTTGGTTCTCCCTTTCTCTTTTTAAAACTTACTCTTGATATTTTCTATTACGATATTTATGTTTTCTGTTTTCCCATTTTTAGTTTCTATTTGATGAACCCTCCCCCCCTCTTAATCAAATTTTCTAACCCACTGCTTCTATTAAATAAAATCTATTTTGGTTGGGTTAATGTATTATTCTGCTGAATTAATTTGTTCTTAGTATTCATATCAACTTAATTATTCTGAGCAAACCTTTTGATCCAGCATTAGTAGAATCTGATATACCTTTTAGTGAGAGACAAAATTTGATTAGTATGAGAGCCTTAGTTTTTGTTTCTTAGGGTTGAAAACTATTGACTCAGACTCTTTTTGCACAACTAAGTCCACCTATTTTTCCTAGTGTTAAGAAACTGCTCTTAGTTTGATTGATCAATAAGGAAAATTTACTCCAACAATTGGAGGATTATTTTATTTGCCCGATCAAACTTGCCCAGGATTCTTGAGACTAAGTTTGCGGATTTTGCCATTAATCTTTATTGTCCAACATATTGGGGACAATGTGCATTTTAATTTTGGGGATGTTGCATCCCTTTTGGCCCTTTTTGAACCTTACTAAAGTATCCTGAAATTGTAAAAGTGCATTCCACTGTTTTTACTAATATACTCCTCTCCCTTTAGACACATGTTTTCTTCCTGAAAATCAGAAGAAAGGTAGTGTTGCCTGAATGTTACTGTGTCTTTAGAATAGAAAGGTTGCTACCAAGGATATGAATGAAATTTTTGATAAGTGATGAGTATTGAAAAAGGCTATGACTTGAAGGAAACAAAACCTTTGGTGTGTGAAAATATTGAGAGAGCATTATGTGAGCAATTTGTGTAGACTGTAACCTAGGGGATCCGAAGACTGGATAAAGAAGCGAATAGGATGAGAATCTAATTGAGGGATTGCACAATAGAGTTGATTACTTCGAAATTAGCTAACTAAGAGTTAGGACCTTTAGAATAAGAAAAATTTGTGGCATGTGCAGAAAGGTGAAGAGAAGATAAGGGATTAACTTGAAGGAGATGTGAGATAGCTTGATAGTTTATAGTCTTTCATTGAATGGTTTATCTAATTCTACTACAGGATTTTGGTTGTCAGAGCAATCCTTTTGATCCATCAGAAGTCTAAAGCATTACTCGAGGACGAGTAATGGTTCAAGTTTGTGGATTTGATAACTCTCCAAAAGAGAGTTATTATGAATCTTTTAGGCTTAATTTTATCCCTTTATTGAAGTAAACTGTCTTTGTATTAGGAAATAATTGCTTGAATTATCTTTGTTTTGCTTATAGGACTTTTGAGACCTTTTATAATGTTGCATCAGTCTATTTATGCCAACAATTGGATGAAATAGATGGAATTTAAGGTTAATTATTGCTAATTCTGGATATTTTGTTTAGCAGATAAATGATGGAACATTATTTTAGCGAAATTATTGATCGAGGAATTTTGGAGCAAATGGACACAGGAATCCATGTGAAGATAACGAAAATTCAAAGATACAAGCAAATACCTCTTTTACGAAATTAATCAATCATTGGATGAGAACCACGTGAGCAAATTAACCAAATAGGTTTTCTAATCACAACGAAGAGCTTATAAATAGAAAAGTTGGCCGCCAATTAGAGGAGTTGGATTAGTTCCGATAAAAGAATTCAATTCTTAGATTTTAGCTAGTTCTATTTCAGCTTTCTTTTCCCGCAAGTATTTCATCTATCACTGCTGCTGCATTCTGAATTCTCGTAGAGTAGAAGGCAAAAACTCTATTGACAGTTGAAGCAGAAGAAGCAATTCTTGCGACAGTTTTCGTGGAGCAACTTATTTCTGCAATTCTTTTTAGTTTTCCTTCATTATGAACTCGTTTACCATTTATGATTATTTGCTGTTGTCTTATATTTATCTTAGCATGAATTAATCACCTTTGGGTGAGGATTAAGAAAGATGTTATTGAAGTGATTTAGGATTTGAAGTACAGTTTGCGGATTGAGTTGTTTTAGAAGTGTTTCTTATTGTTTAATGTTTATGAATGCCTGACCAATAAGCATAAATAGCTTCTCTATGTTTTGGGAGAAAATACGAGGAGTAGATTGTTATTAAAACACATTAGCCTCTAGATTAGATTAGTGCCGGCTAAGTTAGGAGGTTAGGGATAATCACTCATCTGATGCACAAAAACAATAGGTTTAGCTCATATAGGTTAATGAGACTTAATTTAAGATAACTGGAAGAGATTTGGGAGGATTCTAAGACTATTGTTGTGTGATTCGATCATGTAACTCATTTGCTTTAGCATTATGCTTCAAGGGAAATAACATATTACCTTATTTCGAACCCATTCATTCTCATCGTTTCAATTGCGAAAGCATTCTTTTTATTTTTTTCATTTAATTTGTTCCAGCAGTAGTCATAAGAATTCACAAAATAATTATCTTTTGTCATTCTTTAAATGCACTAAGAGGTAAGTCAAGATAGTTTAAAATCTACCACTAATCCTTGTGGAGATGATATAAATACATATCACTTACTGCAGATTGTGTATACTTGCACATCACTTTGTGTGTTCTTATCACTCATCGCACACACGTAGCAGTCTACCTACTCCAACAAGTCTTGAAGGTTTACTCTAGCATTTTCGTGGATCTTCTTAATGCCACCAAATTATGCTTTATGCATCCTTTTTCTCTCGTGTCCCTAAGGTTAACTCTCGACCTTGAACTCATCACAAACTAGCTCATGTCCCTTCAATTTTGTAGTTCTCGCAAGGGCCATGGCTCAACCCTTGTGGATCGATCTTAATTTGGTCCAAGGCTCAACCCTTGTGGATCGATCTTAATTTGGTCCAAGGCTCAGACCATGTGGGTCGAGTCTCCCTTGGACTAGTCTTAGCCCTCATTGGCCCTATCTTTTTTAAACACATTTGCCTCAAGAGCCCAACCACCAATTGACTGAGCTTCTCTTGGAATAGGAATTCTAAATTTGATTCTACTTTAATCTGTCTTAGATTGAGATTTCTTACCTATAATGGAAACAATAGCAAAAGGCGATAATGCATGTTAATGCATATGTGATAATTGGACATAATGCTTGTAGTGAAAGACCAACTACATGTGTGTGTATATACTTAAAATTAAAAGTATATAGTAGAAAAACTTTTATGTTTTTTTTTTAATGTAACGATAGGTAATTAGTTTAGAACATTGTCTTTTGATAGCACACTTTGTGGGCTATATTTATAGCTTAAATATTGTTAGTTTGGTGATTATATAGACTCTTTTGATGCACGTATATATTATTTTGTAGGGATGATGCAAATGGAAGAAAATAAAGAATTATCGAATCTAATCAAGAAAATCATGAAATTTAAAGGAGATTGTGTTGAGACGTCATTTTCAGCGTCTCAACATATGCTGATTGTTGCGTGTGTGTAAGTGAATGATAAGATCACACAATCAATTGTACACAATCTGCAGCAAGTGATAAGTATTTATATCGTCTCCATATAGATTAGTGGTAGATTTTGAGCTATTTGACATAACTTTTTAGTAAATTCAAAGTAAAACAAAAGACAATTATTTTGTGACTTTTTTTTTATAACTAATGGTGAATCAAATTAAATGATCGAACGAAAGTAATGCTTTGTGGTCGTAATGATAAGAATGAGTGGGTTTGGATTAAGGTAACATGAAGTTTTTCTAAAGCAAAATGTTGAAGCAAAAGAATTGCAGGATTCAATCACACAACAATAGTCTTGAAATTGTTATAGATCTCTCACTTATCTTAAGTTAATTTCATTAACCTGTATGAGTTAAACCTGTTGTTTTTGTGCATTAGGGGAGTGATTATCTCTAACCTCCTCACTTAGCCAGCAACTAACCTAATTTAGAGACTAATGTATTTTAAAAGTAATCTACTGCTCATATTTTCTCCTGAAACATAGAAAAGTTATTTATGCGTGTTGGCCAGGCAGACATAAACATTAAACAATATTGCAAACTTATTAAACAATTCAATCTGACAAGCTTTTACTTCGAAATTAAATTAGTTCAATAATATCTCCCTTAGTCCTCACCCAAAAGGTGATTAATTCATGCTAGAATAAATAAAAGACAGCAATACACAAACAAAAACAGTAAACGAGTTCATAATTAAAGAAAACTACAAAAAAAATTTAAAAATTAGTTGCTCCAAGAAACTGTTGCAAGAATCACTTCTTCTGCTTCAGTCGTCAGTGGAGTTTCTGTCTTCTACTCTACGGGAATTCAGAATGCAGCAACAATGGAAGAAAAAAGCCTCGAACTAAAAATTCTATAAAAGACTTGAAAATTCATAACTAGCTAAGAACTCTAAAATAAACAAACTAAAAACTAAGATCCTTTTCTTTGACGACTACTTCTTCTTTTTATAGGCTTTCCGTTGTGATTAGGAGACCTATTAGGTCAAATCACCCATCTGGCACACATCCAACGGTAGATCAATTTCATAAAAGATAAATTTGTTTTCATATTTCAAATTTCTTTTATCTTTGCACTGATTTTATTTGTTTGTTTTGCTCCAGAATTTCTCTCTCAATCATTATGCTAAAATAACCCCATCAATTATCTGTTCAACAAAATTTCCAAAATTTGTAGTAATAAGGCACATTTCTTTCGATTTTATTCCAATGTTGTCATAAATAGATTGATGAAACAATATGAAAGTTTTCAAAGGTCCTATATGCAAAACAAAGGTAAATCAACTAGTTATTCCATAAACCAACTGCAATTTTCTCCAAGAATGAGATCAAATCTAGCCTAAAAGATTCCTAATAACTCTCTTTTAGAGAGTTATCACTAATGAATTCAAGCCAGGGAGAAATTATGCATGAAGAACAGCAGCAACAGCGTCTCGGTGCTACGAGATGAAGATGCGCTTCCACTTTTTGTAGCGTGGAGACGCTATCCTTTACACCACGATGTTTCCCCGATTTTCTTAATGGATTAGGGTATAGTGTCTCAACACTGCCACATCATTTCGACGCTCTAGACTTCGCATAAATATAAAATTACACACATGAACTTTTTGAAATTTTGATAGAGAAGATAACTGAGAAATTAAGGGTGGAGAAAAATAGAGGGCAATGAGACTTCTTTGTAGTTGAGAAAAGACGTTTTCAAGGCTCGGGGACATGAAGATCGCTTCAAAAAAATTTTGATCTAATTTCTTCTCTTTTTCCTTGGATTTTTATATTCTTTCCATGAGTTTTAGTGTTAGACTTTATTGTTTTAGCATAGTTTTAGGGATTGATGTACCTATTGAATATTATGAGTTCGATTTATTGATTTGCTTTGATTGAATGATTGATGATTCTATTACTATGTTTATGTGATTCATTCTTTTTATCTCTTGGTCACGGATAAATTGTTTTTAGATCTGCATCTTACGCTTGAGAGAGGTGATTTAGATTAGAATTTAAATCCATGACTAAAGTAGTTCTAAAATCGGGAGATTTAGGATTGCTTTAGAGGTCGCTAGAAAATTTAAACTTAATGTCTTTGCTCATTAATAGGGAAATTTGTTTCATAATTAGGAGGGAGACTTATTGTGCTCTGGAGAGACAGTTATAATTTGTGCATTTTTGGTCTATAGAATAATTAATCATCCATTTTTAGTTTAATTAATCAATTGACTCGTATGACCAGTCGGTGAAATCAATTTCCTAGGACCATTTCTAGTAGATTTCTCTCACTTTTGTTGATTTCATGGTTTGTTAAATTTTCTTACTTCATCACGATTATTTCCCTAAATAAAGTTAAGCGATTTTATCTGTTGTACTTAAATGAGCTAGAAACCCAATCTTGAGAACGACATGCTCAATTCTTAACACTATATTAACACCGACCCCGTACACTAGCGGGTTATCATTTTTTGCTATAAGTTTTTGTCGTCATTGCTAGAGATTGGAAATTATTTAGCTTAATTTAATATTTCGGAGAACTCTTTCTGTCTTATTTTAGAGTTTTACTTTTTGTTTTATTTTTTTATATTTTCATGAGTCAATTTTGTATGCCAAAAGACAAGGGAGTAGTTCTAGTCCCATTGGATCTTGAAATTGAGAAGACTTTTAAAAGGAATCAAAGGGATAAAAAAGAAAAGATTGCATTCATGGACAATTTGCAAGCTCCACCAGTTAGGCAGTTACAATTCATTCCACCAATTCAAGTTTAACAAATTCCACTTGTGCAACAACCTTCGATGGCCTAAAACAATCGAAGGGCCATTAAGGACTACTTTCAACCTTTCTTTCCTCTTGACCATTCTGAAATAGCCCATATATCAGCTAATGCAATAATTTAAAATTGAAACATGGGATTATTTAGATGGTTCAAGATAACTCATTTAGAGGAAATACCATACAAGATCCAAATATACATTTAAAACATTTTTAGATGTTTGTGGTACTGTTAAAATTAATGGAGTATCTGAGGAGGCAATTCACTTACATCTTTTTTTCTTTTTCTTTATAGGATAAGGTGAGAGATGAGAATGGTTAAGTTCTTTACTGCCACGAAACATTACATCGTGGTAGGAGATGGTTCAAGTTTTTCTAATGAAATTCTTCCCAACTACTAAGGCAACCAAACTTAGGACTATAATTGGTTTATTTAGTCAATATGATTTCAAGTTGAGGCTTGGGGTCGTTATAAAGAGTTGCTGAGAAAATGCCCATATTATAGTATCCAGATTGGTTACAAATCCAAATGTTTTACAATGGGTTGAATGGACCGACACAAACAATATTAGATGTTGTAGCTATAGGCACCCTATTGTTCAAAACTTCTGAACGTGCTTGTACTCTAATGAAAGATATGGTTGCTAACAGTTATAAATGGCCTAGTAAGCGATCCAACTAAAGTTGTCACTAAGAGGATTTTTAAATGACATGTCATAATGAATTGGCTAGCAACGTAGATTGAATAATGAATTTGCTTCTAGCCTAGACTGAATAATGAATTGGATGGTAGCCCATACTGAAAATGTTAGGAATAGGTCTCGCATGAGCATTGCATGATTGTGTGGGTTTGCATATCCAATCGTGGGTTGGGTTGCTTACTTGGTATGTGTTTTACATACTCTAAACGTTTTCTTTAACTTTTTCTTCCATGTAATGGCAAGGACATATTGGATAAATGATGAGGATCGGTTGTGGAGAAGTCATGGTCAAGTCACATAGTTTTCCGCATCCTTAGTTGTCTTATTCTTCAGTTTTCGCTTCAATATTAGATTACTTATTTAGTTATTTTGTATTATCGAACTATTATGGGTTTTAGCATTCTTATTCATTTTTCGAGAATTTTCAATGATTTATTATTATTCTTTTTATTAAATTGGGATCCCAATAATTCATATTTAATTATTTCTCTATGATCTTGGCTACATTAAAATCAATTAAATTTCTAAATGCTAAACTTGAGTCAATTCATCGTTTTAAGCTTGCATGATTGTGACGATCTATCATTGTAAAAGTCGATAGTTCAATCATCCAATTCTGCAATTGTTAAACTAAAAAAGAAGGTCGACAAATTATTCAAGTAATTAATTTTTATTAACTTTTTTAGTTCAACAATTGCAAAAATAGAAATTGAATAATCGACCTTTTTTTTTAACTCAACTATTGATCTTTGAGATGATAAGAAGTGATGCTGAACTATGTCTGGATTAACAATTAAATTGATTTATTTATGATAAATTATGTATACCAAATATTTGAAATTATTTTTGAGCTATAATAGAAATAGAAGCGTAATCTACCATTATTTCAAGAGAATATTGTTGTGGTTGAAAATGATTATGATTCTAAGATTCCATGGACTTCAAAAAAATAAGCAAATAAAAACTATAATGAACAAGTTTTCTTTAATGAACTTCTTTTTGAAAAAATTATAAATGGTGTAATGGGAGGATTTATATGAGTGGGTGCAAAAGCAATAAAGAAGCAACTTTTTGAACAACTTTGTCTTAGGTAAAAGGGGGAAAGATCTGATTTTTCTTTTAAGAGTAAAAAAAGATATGGTTTGAATTTCAAAGAAAGTCTATGATTACATTGTTTTTAAATATTTTACCCAATATCGACCAAATTCTGTTGCAAAAAATGTCTAGCAAATTCTTTAAGCATAATATTATAGATTAAATTGCAAGTTTAATTTCTAAAACTTTTAAAATTGTATTTAATAAAATTTTAAATTAGCATCTAGTAGGTTCATAAACTCTTAATGTCATGTGCAATAAATTTCTACATTTTAGAAAGCTAGTGTTTAATTTTTTTTTTTTTTTTTTTGAGTTCTTGTTTAACATGTCTTTAAATTGTTTGAAAGATGGCTGGAGAAAAGTCGTGTAGTTTGAAAGATGACACGTGACACAAAAAAAAAGTATGCAGAATTTGTGAAAATGTATCTTTACAAATTATACATCTTGAAAGTTTGTGAAGTCCAAACTTGTCAAACGTGCTCATCAAGTCAGGCGAGTCCTACAACATATATTTAAGACAATTACAAGCAATTCTATTGTTTTTTTTTTTTAATTTAAGCGTCTCAAATATTGTGTAATTGAATTTCAATTTCTTAGCTCTTATTTTCTTCAATTGTCATTTAATTGTTTTTTAAAGACTTTTGGGTTCTTGGTCCATTGGACATTCATTTAGCCTATAAAAAGGTTTGTAATCCTCTTAAAAACTCAGATTAGTGTGATAAAAAAATTTGTATTACTTCAACCCCTTTGGTGGTATCTTTTTCAAATCTTGCTTTAGGTTTGATGATTTAGATTAGTCTCAATCAAGGAGTAAAAAATCGCCAAATTTCGCCGAAATATCGG
>JAOANK020362488.1:0-14152 GCA_026257165.2 Telfairia occidentalis | reverse complement strand
CTATAAGGGCACCCTATATCGTCGCTCGTATGAGGGTCTTTTCCTTCGATGTTTAGGAAAGGAAGAGTCAACAAAAGGACTGGACGAAGCTCATTCAGGTACTTGTAGGGCTCACCAATCTGGAACAAAACTTCATTATCAGTTAAAAAGAATGGGCTATTATTGGCCTACAATGGTTCAAGACTCGATGCAATATGCAAAGAGGTGTGAAGGTTGTCAATTTTATGCCAATTTCATACATCAATCTCCGGAACCACTACAGTCGACTATAACTTCGTGGCCTTTTGAAGCTTGGGGACTCAATCTTGTTGGTCCTATAACACCTAAATCGTCAGTAGGACATTCTTATATTCTTGCAGAGATAGATTACTTCTCAAAATGGGTTGAAGCTGTTGCATTAAAAGAAGCAAAGAAAGAAAATGTAGCATATTTCGTTCGCACCCATCTCATCTATCGATGTGGCATCCCTCATTGCATAGTGACAGACAATGGAAGACAATTCAAACAGTATAACTCCTCTATGTATAACGCCGCAACAAATGGGTTAGCAGAAGCGTTTAATAAGACATGCAATTTGCTGAAGAAAGTTGTCTCCAAGGTGAGAAGAGATTGGCATGAAAGAATAGGTGAAGCATTATAAGCATACTGAACTACCTATCGAACTCCAACAGAAGCTACTTCTTATTCTCTAGTATATGGAGTGGAAACTGTACTCCCTTTAGAAAGAGAAATTCCCCCATTGCGAATGGTAGTCAAGAAGGGCTGACTGTAGAAGACAATGCTAAATTACGTCTTCAGGAGCTGGAAGCGTTAGATGAGAAAAGACTAGACGCGCAACAGACGTTGCAATGTTATCAAGCATGCATGTCTAAGGCTTTTAATAAAAAGATACGACCTCGATCATTTCAAGTTGGAGAACTCGTGCTCGCTATTCGAAGACCTATTATAACAACTCAACATACTGAGAATAAATTTTGAACTCTGGTGGGATGCCTGTCTAGGCTGAGATGAAGGATTTTGAAGGTATGATTTTGGAGGCTGACTTGATGGAACCAGGTGTCAGGGGCACGTGGTTTACTTGGTCCAACCATCAGGACGGTGCCGCTGTCATCTTGAGACGGCTAGATCGAGTATTGGTTAACACTAGATGAGTCAATAGGTTCCCGATGTTTGAGGTGCAGGCCTAAGGGTGGGGGATTTCTGATCATTCTCCCCTGCTTTTCTCCTTTGCTATGGAATACCCTCGGCGGTCCCACTCCTTTCGATTCTTCAATCACTGGGCTGAGGAACCTGACTTCCTTGACACAGTGCGTGAGGTGTGGCAAGGGAACTCTAGTTTGTCCCCTTTGGAAGGGTTCATGCAGAATTTGCAGGCTCTTAAGCCTATCCTGCGTATGAAGTTTGGGTCCTCTCTTAATACTCTAGGGCGAGCAGTTGCTCAGGCCCGCCTAGAGATGGAGGCTGCGTAGTTGGCTTTATCTCTAGAACCCACCTCTGTGAATTTGCAAGGGGCTGCTCGTTCTGCGATCCATAAGTTTTGGGCCTAAACCAGGCGGGAGGAGGCATCGACTCGCCAGAAATCTAGAGTTCAGTGGTTAGCATTGGAGGATCCGAATTCAACTTTTTTCCATCGTTGTGTTAAGAGTCATCAGCTTAAGAATCAATTAGCTTCTGTGGGGCATAGGTTGTGGAGTCTTCTAACCTCACATGAAGATATTGTCGTTGCTGCTATTGACTTTTTCAAAGGTATCTTTGTGGAGGTGGGGGGTAGCTATCGGGACCTAACTGGTCCAATTGTGAGCATTGTAGATTTTACGTGGCCTGAGGGTTGTTATGAGGATTTGTATCGATCGTTCTCTCGGGAGGAGATCAGAGGTGTGCTTTTTGCTTTGTCGATAGGCAAGGTACCGAGCCCGGATGCGTTTTCGGTTGACTTTTTTAAGGCAGCGTGGTCGGTTATTGGGGAGGATTTTTGCTAGGCTATTTTTCACTTCTTGGAGACCTTCTATTTCCCCGTGGGGTCAATGCGACTGCTCTCACTTTGATTTCTAAGGTCCCAGCGCTTGTTGACTTTGGGGATTATCGTCCGATCTCTTGTTGTAATGTGCTTTACAAGTGCATTACGAAGGTCTTGGCTAATAGGTTGCGAGTCTGACTCCCAGGGTTTATTAGTCCTAACCAGCAGCTTTTGTCCAAGGTCGAAACATTGTAGATAATATCCTGTTGTGCCAAGAGTTGGTGGGGGGCTACCATTCACGGAGGGGCTTGCCTCGGTGTCTTTTAAAGGTGGACTTGCAGAAAGCATATGACTCTTTGCATTGGGATTTTCTCTTTGGTATGTTGTTGGCTATTGGTACCCCTCCAAAATTTGTAAATTGGGTTCGAGCATGTGTTACCTCTCTCATGTTCTCTGTTATGGTTAATGGAACTCTTGAGGGCTTTTTCCCTAGTCGTCGGAGACTTAGGCAGGGAGACTCTCTTTCTCTCCATTTGTTCATCATTGCTATGGAAGTCGTGTCTAGGATGCTAAATCGAACCCAGTGGGCTTCTGATTTCACCCCCGTTGTGAGGTTATAGGTCTGACCCATTTGGCTTTTGCGGATGATCTAATGGTGTTTTCTGGTGGGGATCACACGTCTTTCGCCTTTATTCAGGACGTTCTATATCTGTTTCAGGAGCTCTCTCGTCCTCAGGTAAACTCTCGTAAGAGCTCTTTCTTTTGTGGTGGTTTGCCTAGGGATATGGCTCAGGAGTTGGCTGACTCTCTTGAGTTTTCTTTGGAGTCCCTTCTAATCAGGTATTTGGGGTTACCTCTTCTTTCTGTTCGCCTGTCTTATCAAGATTGCCAACCGTTGCTGGAGCGGATTGTGGCTAGACTCGATCATGGGCTGCTCGGGCCTTGTCTTATGGTGGTCGATTACAGTTGGTCCGATCGGTGCTCAGAGCTTTCAGGTTTTCTGGCCTAGTGCTTTTGTGTTCTCAGCTCGGGTAGTCCATGACGTGGAGCGACTACTCCACTCCTACCTTTGGAGGGGGAATGTGGGTGTCGTTGTTGGGGAAAAAGTCGCTTGGTCTGAGGTTTGTCTTCCCTTTGAGGAAGAGAGATTAGGCATTCGATACCTCGACTCTTGGAATCTGGCTGCTATCATGAGGCATCTCGGCTTCTTTTGGTTAGGGTTGGTTTCTTGTGGGTGGCTTGGGTGGAGGCATATGTGTTGCGGGGCAGGAGTATTTGGGTTGTCTCCCCATCTTCTTGGCTTTCTTGGTGTTGGAGGGCTATCCTTGCTGTGCGCGACCAGTTGGTTGAACTGGTGGAAGTCTCTATTGGGAATGGGACGTGTATTTCATCTTGGTTCGACCCCTAGTTACCTAGAGGTCCAATTGTCCCTTGGATAGGGGAGAAAATTATTGAGGATGCGGGGAGCTCAGTGGGGGCTTGAGTGCCTGATTTTCTTTTACCTGATGGGACATGGGATTGGCCTCAGGGTTCTAGTGAATTTTTGGTTCTAGCCGATCAAGTGGTGCGAATCGTTCCAAAGCTTGAAGTTAGGGACTATCCTCGATGGCTTCCTATAGCTTCTGGGGTTTACACTGTGGCTAATGTCTAGGAGTCCCTCTGTTCGCAGGGGCAGAAGGTGTTCTGGTTTCATCTACTTTGGTTTAGTGCCAATATCTCGCGACATGCCTTTATTGCGTGGCTTGTTATTCGGGACTGACTTTCTACTCGGGATCGTATCTCTTGGTGGGATAGGTCTGTTACTCCTTCTGGTCTTCTTTGTGATTCAGGTTTGGAGTCTAAGGACCACCTTTTTTTCTCATGTCTGTTTGGTGCCCAGCTATGGGGGAGCCTGGTCGGATGGAGTGGATCATCTCATCGAGTTGCCTGGTGGTGCATGGAGTTGCGTTGGGTTGCACATAGAAGTCGTAGATCTTTGTTGAGGTGCAGGGTTTGGAGGCTTGCGTGGTGTGCAACGGTCTACTTCATCTGGTTGGAACGCAACCACCGTTTGCATGTTGGGGTGGCTAGCCAGTGTAGGTTCTCATCCAGCTTGCTCGTGCTGCAATGACGGGTTGATGGGCTTCGTGGTGTGGTGTCAGCTCTGTTGGTGTGTCCCCTCAGGAGCTTCAGTAGTTTTTTCTTGTCTTATCATGTTCCCTGTCCACAATGTAGATGTCAGGCTTTGGTTCTTGGCTTTGGATGTAGGTATTCTTCTCTGATTCCGGGCCCGAGATGTGGGCTTTGGTTGTTGCTATTTTTGTTGTTTCTGTTTTGTGGGCTTTTCTTTGCTTTCTTTACGTTTGCATTATTCGGTGTGGCTTGATAGGTGCTTCTTTCCCTAGGGGGGCTGGAGATTTTGGTTGTCTACTTTCTTGCTCTCGCTTGGCTACTGGTTGGGGTCAAGACAACCTATGATTTGCTTACTCTTGCATATGAGAGAATGGTGAAACGCGATGACATTACTCTGTCATGGGTTAGGCTTACGTCTCTCGTTAACTCCCCTGTCTTTAACACGCCTCCTGGTAGGTCATAGGCTTGGTATGCTGTGTTGAGGTGGTACTTTTGGTTGAGTGAACTATGAGGTGTACTCCTCCTTTATTAATTTTCTTTGATCTTTGGCTAAGTGGCTAAGCCCATTCGCTTTTTATAAGATTAGAGGGAAAGTGGGTACTGTCTTGGCTGTGACGTTCATGTCTTGACTCGTCTCCTCTTTAAAGGAAAAAAAAAAGAATAGAAAAAAAGAAGAAAGAGAATATGAAGGGTGAGTTGTGAAAAAAAAGCCCTGAGTACTCCTTCCTTATGCTATATGAGTTCTCTCTGTCCTCTTCAGGTTTGGCTAGCACACACACACTCAGGAGAGGTCTCGTTTAACCGTGATCTTTCTTGTTGTCGGAATATGTTTGAATGTTTCTACTTATACCCATTGTATGTTTATGCATTATGGTTGGAGCCTTGAATTTGTGAGTTTCAGGTTTTTGTTGGGTGGTAGTTGCTTGTTTCTTCCTAGTTTCCCTCTTGGGGTAGGAAGCATTTGGCTGCTTCTTCGTTGCCTTGATCCTGGGTTGTGGGATCTTCCTTGTTGTTCTTTTTTATATACTACCTTTTCAAAAAAAAAAATCACCAAAACTAGGTGTTTGGCATAATAGGGAGTGACATCACTGTATTGCCTCCTCAATCACTAGGAACTTAAAAAAGTTAGGTGATTAGCTTTGTAGGATATTCTTCAGGTGACCACCGCTGTAAGATTCTAAAATCACCAAAATTAGGTGTTTGGCTTAATAAGAAGTGACATCACTATATTACCTCCTCAATCACCAGAAACTTAAAAAGTTAGGTGATTGGCCTTGTGAGATATTCTTCAGGTGACCACCGCCATAGGATTCCAAAATCACCAAAATTAAGTGTTTGGCCTAAAAAGAAGTGACATCACTGTATTGTCTTCTAAATCACCATAAACTTAGAAAGTTAAGTGATTGGCCTTGTGAGATATTCTTCAGGTGACCACCGCCGTAGGATTCACCAAAATTAGGTGTTTGGCCTAATAGGGAGTGACATCACTGTATTGCCTTCTCAATCACCAGAAACTTAAAAAGTTAGGAGATTGGCCTTGTGGGATATTCTTCAGATGACCACCATCGTAGGATTCACCAAAAATAAGTGTTTGGCCTAATAGGGAGTGACATCACTGTATTGCCTCCTCAATCACTAGAAACTTTTTTTTCAAAAAAAGTTAGGTGATTGGCCTTGTGGGATATTCATCAGGTGACCACCGCCGTAGGATTCACCAAAATTAGGTGTTTGGTCTAATATGGAGTGACATCACTGTACTGCCTCCTCAGTCACCAGAAACTTTTTTTTAAAAAAGTTAGGTGATTGGCCTTGTGGGATATTCTCTAGGTAACCAACTCTCATAATAATAATAATAATAAAAAAGAGCAGCTAACAAATAGGTTTCATTTACAAAAAAAAAAAATAATCATAGCAGGGGCATCATAGCAACATCACAAACAAAGACATCATAACAATATAGCTGCATCACAAAAGCATCATACCAACAAAATCAAGGCTAATAATAACATAATCCATATACATATTCAGGATAAACCAAAAAAAAAAGGAGAAATTTGAATATGTATGTACCACTTGGGACGGATGAAAATTGAAGTTGCAATGAGAAAATTTTGTTCCTAAAAAAACACTGTTAAAAAAAAAACAGAGTTGGGGCTGCCTTGCGGTAGTACCCAAATGTTAAAAAAAAAATTGGTGCTGCCTCAAATAAATTAAAAAAAAAAAAAAAAAAAATTAAAAAAAGTTGATGCTGTCTTACGACAGCACCCAAACTTCATTAAAAAGAAACCAACATTGGTACTGCCGACTTTAATTATTATAAAAAAATAATAAAAAAATAAAAGAAGAAAGAAGAAGGCTAGGTGATTCTTACGGCATCATCAAGTTAAAAAAAAGTATTTTGTTTCTTCTTACCAAGGTGCAAACGAGATGAACAAATAGAGTGCCACCGCCGTCATAATCTAAATCTAAAAAATAAAAACAAAAAAAATATTTGCAGATTAGAAGCAAAAAAAAAAAAAAGGAAGAACTTTGAAAAGAAGAATTTCTTTGGAGAAACGTAAAAGAATTTTTGTTGGAGAATTCTGCAACTCTTGAAAAAAGATTCTAATCAAATAAGGGCAGCAAATCTTCCTTAATATCTTCAGAAATATTTTATCACCAATCAAAATAATGAAGAGAAATTTGGCCAACATGTGGATTTTTTTTTTTGGGAAAATCTCTCCCAATATATGTGGTTAGGAGATTTCTAATTTTGTCAAAAGAAATTTCCAATGAAATAAGAAAAAAAAATTGTCCGAATATCTTTGGTAAGGAGATTTCTAATTTTGCCAAAAAAGAAATTTTTCCAAAGATGACAAAATCTCTCATAAATATCTTTTGGCCATAAAATTCTAATTTTGTCAAAAGATTTGTCCCAAAATTACTCACAAATATCTTTTGCCAGAAAATTTTAATTTTTTTTGGCAAAACATTTGCCAAGTTTATTCATAAATATCTTTGGCTAGAAGATTTCTATATTTTGCAAAAGATTTTTCCTAAAAAAAAAGATTGCAAAATCTCTTCTAAATATCTTTGTCCACAATTTTAATTTGGGCAAAAGATTT
This sequence comes from Telfairia occidentalis, assembly GCA_026257165.2. Taxonomy (NCBI): domain Eukaryota; kingdom Viridiplantae; phylum Streptophyta; class Magnoliopsida; order Cucurbitales; family Cucurbitaceae; genus Telfairia; species Telfairia occidentalis. Next base: position 6,979 of record JAOANK020362488.1, on the reverse strand, counting down.
TTCCAAATAAGGATTGCAAATGGCTAAAAAAAAAATTTCAATCGAGAGGGAAACTATTTCTTAAAACTAAGAAAATTTTGAATTTGCCACAAGATTTTCTTAATCAATTAAAATTGCCTCTTAGTCAAATGAAGATGACAAAACTAATTATTGTCACCAAATTCCAAATGTAAACCGTGAAGAAATTTTGGCAAAACAAAAAAATATTTATTTATTTTTTGAGATCCATCCACGTATATAAGTGAATACATCTAGAAAAAAGGTGCATTTGTTGAATGATAATTTTCGTGACAAATTACAAATTTAAACGTGTCTTTAAATTAAAATTAAAAGACATAAAATTAGAAAATTAAATAATGTCATTTATTTCGTCGACATAATTTGGTCCAATGGATTGTGTCACGTCATGAGCTAAAAGTCAAATAATCTCAAAATTACTAAAATAGAATTGTGTTGACCCAAATAATTCAAGCCCATTAAAAAGAGCTTAATTAAATTTAAATAAACTCAAGTCTAATGGTTGGACCCAAAAGTCAAGCCCAAACCCAAATACATATGAGATCTATCAAAGTCTCTATAAATAGAGGGGTTCTCCCTCATTTACATTCATTTAGAATTCGGAATTCAGAAAGAGACAGAGAATTGAGAATTCAGACAGAAGACAAAAGGATTTAGAAGAATTCAGACTTAGAGGATTCAGAAGCTCTAGAAGATTTTAGAAGACTCAGAATTAAGAAGATCCAAGACTCCCAAGAAATCCAAGACTTCTGAAGCTCAAAAGAAGACGAAGTTCTTCAACAAGCTCAAGACCGAAGTTCTTCAACAAGCTCGAAGCTAAAGTTCTTCAACAAGCTCAAATTCGAAGTTCTTCAACAACCAAAAGTCAAATACTAAGAAGATTCTTCAACAAGCTAAAGTCAATGACTTACATTCCCTCCACTCGAGAACAAGCTCATTAGCCCTCGAAGTAAAGTATAAAGTAGAGAGAAAGCATCATAGGATTATATATTAACGATTGTACTACTACACAAAATCAATAAAATCAAGTTCATTTCCACGAAATAAATTTCTTTCAAAATCTCGATGTGAACAAAATGTTTAATGACTCTTCTTTTTTAGTGTATGCTTTTGATTGCCATTTGGACATCCCCTTCCTATCATTTCCACTAAATTTTTCAGAATTAGTGTTAAAGAATTTGTCCAAGGCATGTTGTTTCTTGTATGGGTGTTAATTGTCCCAGATATAAATATGTATACATACATATGTAATAATCTTTTTTCTTCTATCAAGCAATATTAAGTTAATTTTTTTTAGAATCAATTGGGTCTCTCTTGCTTCTCTATTTTTCTCCACAAGAAATACTAGTGTCTCTCTTGCTTCTTTGTTTTTGCTTCTCTGTTTTTATCTTCTATCTAGCAATCTAAGTTAATTCTTTTTATTATAAGCCTAAAACATCACAAGGGGAAATCCAAGAGCATACAGTAACACCTAACAAATTGTTTGGCAATGAATAACATTGTTTAAATAATGCATAACAAATTATGTAAAGCATTAGATTCTGTGAGAAGGAAATTGATATCTTAGACATTCCACTCGACTTATAGCAATTAGAAAGTCCATCTCACTTCAAGATGACACCCTTCTTGGTACTTGCCCTCTAGTTTGGCCTTTATCAAGTTACTTAATAGTTCAAAAATGAAAGAAGAATAAAAAAATTATTTTGTGCCCGCAATGGAGTAGCAAAATTGGATTAACAGAGAAAATAAAAGATAAGTTTAAATTTAAAAATCAAATAAGATATGAATTTAAAACCAAACCAAATCAAATTTAAATTTAAATTTCAAATCTTATTTGAAAATTATTTTAAATTAAAAAACTAATTTAAATTAAATATTAATTTAAAATTATTATTAAAGAAGATAAAATGAAATGAGACTTTTGAAAATAAAATGAAAGTGCAAATAAACGCCTAATCTTTTATGGCATAAAAAGTGATACGACTTCACAAAGAGCAAACGCAAAGGCTAAGACCATGAAGTTACCATAAAACTTTCCTATTGACATAAAGAGTCCCAAACATAGTTCAAAGTATCATGAAAAAGGAGCCAAAGTAACTTAGTGCAAGTTTTCTAGGGCGTATCTACCTCTTTCTCAATTTGTTAAAGGTTTTTTGAAATGTTCATAATGAAATGTGTTATATTATTGACTAGGTTGAAATATGGATAAAAGTTAGACAATAAATCCGAATAGGTTAGGCAAAGAATATATAGAAGAAATTAGATCATTCGTTGAATTATCAAAGAACTATGTAGATGAGAGAGGGTTTACATGTTGCCCATGCAAGAAATGTCAAAATGCAGTTTGGAAACGACCATGTGATGTCGAAGGTGATTTATACTCACATGGAATGTCTCCATTTTACAGTAGATGGATTTTCCATGGAGAAACTCTAGATTTGTCTGCTTATATGGTAAAAAGAAATACCCCCAAAATATAGAGGTTGAAGAAAGGATTAGTGAAATGTTGACTAATGAGGTATAAACTGAAAATTATGGTGAAGGGCACGAGATTGGAGTTGAATCAAGTGATAATAGGCGAAGTGAGAGTAATAAGTTTAAGTCGATGTTTAATGAAGTTAGCCAAGAATTATACCCTGAATATATACAAACATTTCAGCACTAACATTCTTAGTTAAATTAATGCATATCAAAGTACTTAATCATTGGAGCAATAAGTCGTTTGATATGTTATTGCAATTACTCGAAGAAGTCATTCGTAATGGTACTAAAATTCCAGAGCTTCATTTATAGTGCAAAAAAAATGTTGCGTGACTTGGGTTTAGGATATAATTGTATACATGCTTAGAATGATTGTATTTTCTTTTGGAAAGAAAATGAACAAGCAGATACTTGTCCTCAATGTAATGAACTTCGTTATAAAATGAGCAATAATAAAGAGAAAAAAGTTCCACACAAGATATTGAGACATTTTCCATTAAAACCGAGATTACAAAGATTATTTCAATTGAGACATACAACGAAAGAAATGAGATGACCCAAGGAAAAAAGATTGAACATCAAAGAAGTGTTGAGACATCCAACAGATGGTGAGGCATGGAAAGATTTTGATAGAAAGTATGCTTGGTTTGCAGAAGATTCTAGAAATGTAAGATTAGTGTTAGCTACTGATGGATTCAATCCATTCAGCAACATGAGCACATCATACAATACGTGGCTAGTAATATTAATTCTATATAACTTGCCACCTTAGAAATGTATGAAAGAAGCATTTTTCTTCATGTCCTTACTAATACTAGGTCCAAAATTTGTTGGAAAGGAGATAGATATCTATTTACAACCATTGATAAATGAACTGAAAGATTTGTGGAGTATCAAAATTGAGATGTATGATGCTTGCAGTGGTCAGAGTTTTCAACTTCATGCAACTTTGATGTACTGAACAATCAATGACTTTTCAGCATATGGTAATTTGTCAGGATGGAGTACGAAAGGATATAAGGCATATCCAGTTTGTAATCAAGATGTTACATCTGACCAATTACATAATAAGATATGCTACATGGGACATCGTCGATTCTTACCTATTAATCATGCTTGGTGCAGAAACAAACAGTTCAATGGAAAAACATAACATAGACTTGCTCCACAACATTTTTCAGGATTAGATGTCTTTCACCAGTTAGAGGCTATAGATTTTTCACCACTTGGTAAAACTATAAATCTTTTATAGTGGAAGAGAAAATGTCTCCATGGTGAATTAAATTGGGTTGAGAAAAGCATCTTTTTTGAGTTACCATATTGGTCAACTCTTAAGATTCGTCACAAACTTGATGTTATGCATATCGAGAAGAATATTTGTGATAATGTCATAGGCACATTACTGAATATTGAAGGAAAAACAAAGGACACTGATAAAGCACGTAAAGATTTAATGAAGTTGAACATTCGCAAAGAATTACATCTTCAACGTGTTGAAAATAAATTGGTGAAACCACATGCTAGCTACACTTTAACAGTTGCTGAAAAATTTTTGTTGTAGCTTTTTAAAGACAGTCAAATTTCTTGATAGTTTTGCATCTAACATATTACGATGTGTTAGTGTTAATGACGACAAAATATATGGACGAAAATGTCACGACTCACATGTGTTGCTACAAAGAATCTTACCAGTAGGGGTTCGTCCTTCTCAACCCAAGGATGTAAGTAGTGTAATTGCAGAATTGTCAAATTTTTTCAAAGACTTGATTACGAAAACATTAAAAGTTGAGACTTTGAATAAGTTACAAGAAGCAATCATAGTGATTCTATGTAAACTCAAGAGAATTTTTCCTCCGGCATTCTTCGATATTATGGTTCATTTAGCTGTACACCTACCGGAGGAAGCCAAACTCATTGGACCTGTCAGTTATAGTTGGATGTATTCGATTGAGAGGTATATGTGTTTCGAATTTAGTTTAGTTTAGTTTTAAAAGTGCTTTTTTATATAACGAAGAACTAATATATAACAATGTTGGTAGGAGTTTAAGGACATTGAAACAGTATGTAAGAAATAAAGCTCGCTCTGAAGGATCCATAGCTGAAGCATTTGTTGTAAATGAAGCATTGACATTTTCTTTGATGTACCTAACTGGAATTGAAACAAAGTCCAATAGGATAAATAGGAATGAAGATCTGTTTGACATCAGTAAGTCAAATGGACATTTGTCTATATTTTTCCAAAATGCACGCCCAATTTGTACTTCTCAGATGAAGGAACTCTCTCGTTGGGCGTTACAAAAAGCTCATTGGTATATTTTAACAAGTTGTGAAGTAGTAGATCAATACAGACGGTATGTTATTTCAATGTCTCAAGCATTATTGAGTTCTTCAAACATGTTCATTATTCATTTCGTCTCGTAGAGAACATGAGACGGAGTTACAACAAGGCAACAATAATAATGTAGCAAGATTGAATGAACTACTATTTCCAAAATGGTTTAAATGAAAGGTGAGCATATTGTTTTCTGTAAAAACATGTACTAAAATTGTATATTGATTTGGTTGCCTTTTAAACCTATCCTTAGATGCAACCTGAAGTTCGTTCCACGTCTAATGAACTCGTGCATGAGTTGCATACACTTGCTTCTGGACCTGATAGTCGAGTCAATATAAGTAATGGTTGTGTTATCAACGGAGTTAGATTCAACTCAAAATAGCGTGATGATCGTTGCACAACTCAAAATAGTGTAGTATGCATTTTTGGTGGAGCTGATAACAAGAGATCTTACTTCTACGACGTCATCAAAGAGGTTGTTGAATTAAGTTATATTAATAGGAAACAAGTTCAGTTATTTATGAGCGATTGGTTTGATGCAAATCCGAGGAAGAATCATATTCATCAAGACCAGAATTTTACTAGCATAGATACACAATACTTTTGATATCAGGATGAACCATTTATACTCGTATCTCAAGCACAAGTATTTTACGTTGATGATCTCCAGTTAGGTAATGGATGGAAAGTAGTTCAAAGAATTCAACATAGACATTTATGGGACGTGCCTAAAGGAAAAGAAGTTGATTTTCGTGAAGCAGATATGAATCAATGTATAATAGAAGAAGTGGATCCTGAAACACAAACATTGCACAGAACTGATATAGACCCTAGCGTAGTGTCAGACATGAATGATAAGATTGAAATAATTCTGAATTTCGATGAAGAGGAAGAAATAGAGGACCAGGATGTGGATGAAAACGAAGAAGAAAATGCGAATGAGGAAGAAACAACGTCGGATGAAACCGATGACTTCGATGTGGTATACAATGTTTGCTACTTTAGAATATAAGTTCATATGGTTTATTACTAAAATATTGATTTTTTTTATTTTGCAGGAATAATGTCATCGGGTAGTGAAGATGATGGAAAAGGAGAAAGGGGAGTTCGTGGTGAATCTCATGGAGTTGCTCTAAATAGGATTGTTCAGACCACAGAGAGAATTAGCATTTCATGGACTCCTCAGCAGGGCAAACTGGTTGGAGATGTGGCAAGTTTGTTTAACAGTGAGATTGACTTTTTGGTAAGGAAGTTTATCCTGGTTAAATATGAGTAAAAAAAGAAGATTCTGAACGATGTTTATAATACACTGATCAAACTTCTATTGGTAAGTTGTGTTTGTTCTTTCTATTTATCTTTAGGTCGATGAGATATTAAGTATATTTCTAATTCCTTTTTTTATACAGAATAAATTTGATTTTGATATATCACAGCCTCATATAAATAAATACATCAAGTATGAGATAGGTACTCGATATAAGGATTACAGAACGTTTTTATATCGACACTATCGACAATATACTGATCCAACAGATGCTCGACGACATCCACATAAACACATAACAATTGTTGATTGGAATACGATATGTCATAGATGAGAGACTTCTGCATGGAAGGTAACTGAAGTTTATATAATATTAACATTGGTAATATCTATACGCGTATCTCCAATTGTATGTTTTTTGTAGAACAAGTATGCCAAAAATAACAAGGCCAAAACAAAAATTTCACTCAATCATTGAGCAGGACCCAAATCGTTTTTATCTCATCGGGAAGATTGTTGGGCGTGTATGTCCTAAAACTCGAATGGCTTGTAAACACATTCTATTGTCAATAAAGTTGTTATTGAAGATATTCAGTAAGGTTGTTATCGAATCATTTATAACTCTATAAATCCAATAAACTAAAAACCCATGGCTATTATATGAATACTTAAACTTTATGTAGAGACATAAAAGTGGATCAAGTTTAAGTAAATAGCCAGAACGGTCCGTAGTATATGGATTAGGTTGGGTACCTTTTCCTGGGGACACTATGGAACACGACCCGCTTTGTAGTTGATACAAATGATGTGATCCTAAATTGTTCATGTGGAGACATGCGAGTGGGGGCGTTCTATGCGATGAGATTGCATAAGACTAGGAC
>JAOANK020362385.1:0-14154 GCA_026257165.2 Telfairia occidentalis | reverse complement strand
CTACAAGAGGTTAGTACACAAATTCTCTATTTTTTTCTTTAAAAAGCATGATTTTCCTTAATTAAATTGAGCTAATTTGAGTGTTTTGATCCTTATTCCGTTGCACATGTATGATGATACACCTTTCAGCCCCACCCTCTCATTAGCCCGAAAGGGACTCAATTTGGTGGTTGGACCACAAACCAATTGTTCATTAGAGGATCAATGATACTTAAGGAGCAACAAGTAAATATAGGGGACCACAAACTAATTGTTCAATTAGGTGTCAATTTTTGGTCAAATTGATTTGCATGTTAAACTTCTATAAATTTAAGGTTTAAGGGTTGTAAATGACTAATGGAAAAATGTGGAATTTGTTGAAATTCACTAGAGAACACCAAAAACACCAAGGCTCTCCAAAACTTCCAATTTTCTGAAATTCACCACAATTTTGGACCCCACAATCCATTCTAAGGCCAGAGATTAGAAGAGAAGACTCTGGCGATGGTCCATGAACTATTTGTGACAAGATTCGACAAGGAATTTGGAGGAATTCGAACTACAAAGGTTGTATTTCTAAAACACTCTTTCCCCTCCTTTTTATGTTTATTCCTTAAGTTGAAGCAATTAGAGTGCAAATGCATCCAATTGTTTTCAGTTGCATGCTCATATGTCTATCAATTGGTATCAACGAGCTTTAATTGCATTCAGTTTGCTTTTTGGGGCTTAACTCATGAATGAATGATAATGGTTGCTAAAATGGACCATTTCGGTTTTGGCATTTTTTTCCTTCAATTCTTTGTAATTTGTTGTAATTGCTCGGTTGTTTTTGACTTTAATGTGTTGAGAAGGGTCTGTATTTTCATAGAGTAAATAGAGTTGAATCTAGGTTGTAATTGAAAAAATTGGTGAAGCTATCAAGCTGTCAAAAAGGGGTTGTTGTTGCTGTATTTTTTTGGTTTACATGAGGAAGAAGACAACTGATCCAGCTGTACCGATTCTCTAGTTTTGGAGTCTGGTTTGGTTGTTTTTCAAGTGGTTCGAGCTTATTCGAAGTGTTCGAGAGCAGTTCAAGCTATTTTTGAATTATTATTTTAATAATTTAGTTCTTTGCTTGCTTAAAATACCAAAACTGGTCCAATTTTAGTGTGTTTTAAATAATTATGCATTGTGAATGTATGTTTAATTAAAGTAAATTTGTTTGTGCATAAAGTATGCCATATAGATTTAAAACCCCACCATAGGATAAGCATGTTTTATGCATTAAAAGTATGTTATGAGTGTTATAATATATAGTATGCATGGTTAATTTATTTTCATGAGTATTAATATAATTAGTTATGTGAATTGATGAAATAGATATGTATGCTATAGTTTTTTAAATTATTTATTTTATAATTGTTATAAAATGAATTAGAATTTAAAAAATCTAAAACAAAGATAATTGCATGCTCACTTAGGATAAACTGTTACAACTCAACTTGTTTTAATAGTTAAAATAGGTTGATATCTTGTAAAACTTTGTGTACAAAACTCACCCGGCGACATCCTGTCTAAGGTTAGATGTTCTTAAGTTGACGGTTTTTGGAACATCTACTACCTGGGGATCGAGCCGGCATCTGAGTTATGTTAACCCGATTTTATGAGCATGCGTGAGAAGTGTAAGGTTATAAAAGAGTTTATCACTTAGACATCGTAGGTTAAAATCCAGTAAAAGAGTTATACTTGGATAATTTACCTAGACTTCAGTTGTATTTTATTTAGCCAAAATATACCTAAGCAAGTTATACCCAAACCATTTAGAACACTTTTGTGGGAGAACAATAGTACATATGATGTATTATGTTCTAGCTCTCATATTCCTAAGAGTTCACACCGTGAGATTCATGCTTGGCTTCGTGTCGCTTTTACCGCGACTGCTTCGTTCAGAAAGTGTTTGCATAAATTAATAACAAGGTAAATAGGGGAAGTAGTTCATGGTAAGTGGGTGAAGGGAGTGTGTCAACACATCGCACGGTCTCCTCCATTAGGTTGCACTGTGAGATTTTCTTGTTCTACGTTCTAGTCTGCCCTGGAACGACAATCTATTAAGAGGGTTGTAACTTGGGAATCAGAACAACGCAAACTCTAGAAATGGTAAGGTCTCTTAGGTCCGTTTTCAACATTGTCTGCCCCTGGGTAGCTTGTTGGTTTCGATCTCTATGATGTAAAAAAGGAGGGTCACACTTACAAGAATTATTAAGTGTTAGTAACGTCTTGAGCAAAGTAGCGATAATTAAATGCTATAGGAATAAGAGTTATTCTGGTATTAATGTTTAGTCAAGAATGTCTTGAATCTGTGAAGGAGTAATTGACTGCCCCTCAATAGCAGTTATTCCAAAGTCATTGAAGTATTGTTGCAAATTTACAATGATAGGTACAATATTTTTTCTAAATCAATTTGGATTTAAAATGGGATAGAAACTTTTCACTAATAGAAGTTGTTTATTTTTCAGCAATGTCTAGCTCAATGCTTCAATTACTCACTTCTGACACAGTTTGGTGTTGGACCACAAACTTATTGTTCATTAGAGGATCAGTGGGACTCAAGGAGCAAGAAGTAATTATAGTGGTAAAATGATAATTTTGACCCAGCTATAATTATGAACAACCTATGAAGGATCATGTTACTAATTATGGTTATATCAAGTGGACAAAAATAGATCTACAATGAGGAAAGTGCAGCCACGGGCTTTAGTGGAGTGTCCTAATAGTTAACGAATGTTGGTTAATTGGGTTAAAGAGTTTGACCGGTTAATCTCTAATCGTTGAAGCTCATGATCTGTAGGTCCATTAGGTCCCTCTGCTAACTCATATCGGACTAAACTTTAGAAAAGTGTAGTGAAAGAAATTGAATTGTTCAAATTAAAATTAGGGAGTAAACGTCAATTAAATACGATATATTTAAATGTTTGATCGTTTAATTATGAATTAAATGGTAAGGAGAGTTAATAATATTTAAATATGATTTAAATATTAGAAATATATGAATAGAGATTCATATTCAAGCAATCAGATTACAAAAAGTCGGGATTTAGGCAAAATATTAATTTAATATTTGATGATAAATTAATTTTCTTTTTATTTAAATTTGTTTAATAAATTAAAATTAATTTTATTTAAAACTAATTGGTTAAATTGATTTTAATCACTTTAGTGGTTTTTTCCACAATTTGATTTTTAAATCAATTTCAATTGAGTGTATTTATCCTAATGAAATGTTAGTATGACTAAGCACTTGTTAGCATTCTTGTCAACTCATTGGCAAGCAACATATCCCAGTTAATCCTTTTTCAATTAGGTATCAATTTTTGGTCAAATTGATTTGCATGTTAAACTTCTTTAAAATTGAGGGTTTAATGGTTGTAAATGACTAATGGAAAAATGTGGAATTTGTTGAAATTCACTCCAGAACACCAAGAACACCAAACCTCTCCCAAACTTCCAATTTCATAAAATTCACCACGGTTTTGGATCCCACAATCCATTCTAAGGTGGGAGATTAGTAGAAACGACTCTAGTTGGTGGTCCACGAACTATTCGTGATAAGAATCGACAAGGAATTTAGAGGAATTTGAACTACAAAGGTTGTATTTCTAAAACACTATTTTCCCTCCTTTTTTATGCATGTTTATTCCTTAAGATTGAAGCAATTAGAGTGCAAATTGATCCAATTCTTTTTCGCTACATGCTCGTACGTCTATTAAAGAAAATTCAACCAAAGGTTTTTTGTTAAAGGGCAGAAGGTATTGTTATTGAACTCAAGATTGAAATTGTTCCCAAGAAAGCTAAAATCAAAATGGTTTGAACCTTTTACTGTGCTAGAAGTTTTCCCCCATCTAGTAATTTCAGTGATGGATGACATGGATGGAAGGGTGTTTATGGTGAATGGACAGAGATTGAAGCACTACTATGGAGAGGAATTTCGCAGGCTCATTTCCCCTCAGTCCTTAGCAGATCAACTTTGATACATTTCACTAAAATGGGGACAGAGGACAGAATTAATTTCAAGAAAATCTGGGAGAGAATCAAATCAGAACAGATAATGCAGACTGTGAGAATCGCTGCAACATTGAAGGCAGATTTGGGTAATCAATTCTCTTAGCCTTGGAACTTGTACCACACAGGAAACTAACAGTCAAGCCTTCTGCATGCGAAAATTTTGCTTCAGCATTTTGGGAAACTCTATTTGCTTGGTCTACACAAGATTCATGCAGTATGAATAAAAGGTTTTCCCCTCCTGGGATTCTATAAATAGGATGCTTCACCTCAGGTATGTTCCATCATCCTCTTTGCAACATTTCTAAAAATTGTGTCTGAGCTCTTATTTGTTTTGGCCCCTTCCTCAATTCACTAAATTCAAGAAAAATCATGCCCCCAAAGCTCAAGAATGTTTTTAAGAGCAAAAAGAGTAAGTTGTGATCACACCCAACAATGCGTCACCGCAAGTATACAGGGCAACAACGGCCCAAGAGGCCGAGTATCATCCTCAAGAAATCGTGTTCTTTAATTTTCCTAGTTATTAATTAATTATTTCAATTTTATCTAAGGGTCACAACTTTATGCAACAATTTCTTGAATTAAAGAAAGCAATAAAAAAATGTACGGTACTAGTGAATAAATCGAGAGAAAAAGAGGTTCTAGGGTATTGGCATGGTGAAGGAAATATTTAGGCAATTAATTAACTCGTGGGATGCAATTTCTTACACTTTTTCTAGGTCTACGGTTAATTACCTTTGGTTTCCCCTATTGAGGTCCACCAACTCTCGCAATTAACTCCCTATTTGATCTCTCGCAACAAGAATTTAAAAGCGCCATAAGAAACCTATCCTGGACTACATGAATATTTCTATCAGTCTCGTACGTAGAAAACCTGACGTCTACTTTTCTTGGTCTAATTTTACTACCCTCTCTCTCGAACAAGCTAACAAAAACAGTATACATACATCCATTGGCCAAGTGAATGCAGTGAAATTAAGGCTAAAAATAGTAAAAAAAAGTAATAAATTTCATTCCCACAAGAAAAGCAATAAATTTTAAATATTGATTACACCAACACCCTAAAATTTATGAGTTTAGCTCTTGAAATAAATCACAAATAACCTAGAAAATAAGTAAAATAAAGCATAAACAGAGAGGGGAAAGAAGAAGGGCAGTTCTAGATGAAATCGACGTCATTTCCATTGTAGACACACTTTCCGAGGTGTGGAAACTCGATCCCGAGAACTCTCAAGCCTCCCAAAAGCTCTAGAATAATTGCCCACAACCTTTTCCCTCTAATTCTGTCGAAAATCCCACCAAAACCGAGCTCTCAAGCATTGAGACACTGCTTATTCAATAGCATTGAGACACTGCTCATCACCCCACGTTATTTTTTTGTAGAAATGGGTGTTGAGGTACCCAATGATGGCATTTCAATGCTGCCTCTCGAGTCTGCATTGATTTGGGCCCCGTTTCTTCCTTACTTGGCTGTTTTTGCTCATCTGTTCCTACAAATTCAACAGTAAATGCATCAAAGTACACATGAAATCCCACAAAACCTCTATAATTTAGGCACTAAAATAACACTTTTTAGAGTGCTATCAACTACCCCAAACTTAAAGTTTTGCTAGTCCCGAGCAAAAATTAAAACTAGACAAATAATAGAACTTCAATGCTTGCATGATTAAGACTCCTAACTCAATCGTTAATGACATATAATGAGCACAATAAGAGAGATGTTCTAGCACATTCTATCAGCAAGAAAACCGAAGGCCAAATCTTATCATTCCTTGTGTGTGGGTGTGTGTGCAATTCCATCCCATCCGAGTTGCTACAAGCTCGGGGTGCATTTAATGAAGTTTTTTCCAAGATGCCCCTACTTTGAAACTAAGTTAATCTCAAGTGAGTGGTTCTAGTTTAAAAGAGCTTTTTCTTTCTTTTTCTTGCTTCTCTTTTTTTTTTTATTTTTCTTCTTTTGTGTTGTTTTCTTTCTCTTTTTCTAATGCCCAAAGGAAAGGTTGTATCCCTTTCGTTCTAGCTTACCCTCACTTCCTAGGCACTGAGTATCCAACTACGAGCAATACAACAAACTCTTCTTATTTGCCAAAAGAGGAGCCTAATCCAGACGTGCTACCTTCGTTCTGGCTTACCCCCACTTCCTAGGTGCTAAGTATCCAACTACGAGCAACCCATCTATCCTAAGACAACGCTCACTCTTCTCCAGTGCTTTTAGGCTCAATAGGAAAGGCGGAGTGACCTCTTTAAACCTTTTATTAAGCAAAGCATTTTTTCTTCTTTTTTTTTTAATTTTTTTTCAGTAAAAGCTACTTAATTTAGAAGCTCACTCTCTAATAACCATCCCATTTTAAAGCATCCTAAGTTCAATGTCATTAATGACACCTTAAACTTTCAAAACTCTAAACAGGGGACTACGTGATCAGAAAACAAGGAATTCAAAGAGGGATTTCAGACTTAACTCACATCATAAGTATGCATACTAATCTCCCTATTTTAACCCACATACATTTCATATAAAATCATAGAAACTCATAGTCCTCAGCATGCAAGAATAAAAAATTCTACATTAAAGCACACAGTTAGACGAATAATCAATTACATCATCCAATCAAATCGAAAACATTTAACCACAAACCCAACAAATAATCATCAAATCACCACAATTTTCAGGAGTTCATCACACATTCAGAATCTAGCATATCAACACATAGTACTCAAGACACACCCCACCCTAAACTTACAAACATGCATTGTCCCTAATGTACGAACAAAAAGACAAGCAAGGAAGTAAATCGGTATTTGCCTGAAGTATGGGATGGTCCATTATACGACAAGCATTTGGACTGAGTACAATCGTGCTATGACTCCTGAAAAAGAGAGATATATATGCAATATTCATTAGATCTGGGAAAACAACAACCTAAAAACAACAAACTAAACAATAGCAGAAAAATTAAAACACTTGCGATGCCTCCGAAGAAGCTCTTGGTTTAACGTCTCTACCTAGATTGGACATCGAAAACTCATTCTTTGATCACCATGTCTTAGATCCATCATACCTCCTTCCCACATTCGTTCTATACCTTATGAAGCACGTTCAAGAATATATTCCCTTCTACTTTTCTCACAGTGGCAGGTATAATAACATGAGTAGAAGAGTCAACAAAAACATATCGAAAATGCAAGGGTAGAGGTTTCAAATTCAAATTGGGAGGCTTAACATTCAAACAATCTTCTTATCATCAGCATGCAAAGAGCAGTGTTTCACATGATGATAAAAAACAAGCACAAAAGGATGCACATTCTTATGAACAGATTTCTCAGTGGGGGAAGCATGCATATTTTTATTTAAAGCACCTAAACTACCACAAGTGGGGTTCAATATGCATTTCCCCTTCCAGACATATCCGAGACTTCAGAGTTCACTTTTGCATTATTACCATTCTCAACATCCAACTTATAGAAAATACTCAACTCATGAGGGTTCTTAGGAGTTCGATAGATGTCAAAGCTTACCTCTTCATCATTCACCCTTAAGGTGAGGTTACCTTGCTAGACATCGATTAAGGCCCTTCCAGTAGCCAAGAATAGTCTTCTTAGGATAATAGGCATCTTTGAGTCTTCTTCCATGTCCAAGACTATAAAATCTGCAGGAAAAATGAACTTGTCAACTTTAACTAACACATCCTCAATTATACCTTTTAGGACTGTCACTGATCGGTCAGCTAAATGAAATCAAATGGTAGTCAGTTGTATGTGCCCCAAGTTCAGCTTCCTGAAATCATCACAGGCATTACAATAATTGATCCACCTAGATCACATAAAGCACAATTAATCTCTGAGCTAACAATAGTGTAAGGGATCGTAAAACTCCCTGGGTTCTTGAGTTTCTCGGGTAGCTTTTTTTGCAGTATGGCACTGCATTGCTCTATCAAGTCTACATTTTCAAACTGTCCAAATCGCTTCTTCTTTGATAACACTTCCTTCATGACTTTTATGTAGTTCGACATTTGCTTTAGGGAATTTGCAAAAGTAATGATAATATGCAATCTCTTAAAAATATCTAATAATTTAGAGAATTGGTCATCCATGCCCTTTTTTATGAAATGCTGAGGGTAGGGGACTCTACTCAAATCAAGAGGAAGGGAATCAAAACACTTCCCTAAGATCGATGATTGCACTCTATCCTTTTTTTCCTCAACCACATTCTCTTCAACCTTCTTCTCTTTCTCTTTCTTCTCAACAATCTTTTATTCAGCTTCTCCTTAGTTTCTTTTTTCACAAGCTCATGTTTTTCCTTTTTAGCTAAGGTCCTGCCACTTCTCACCATAATAGCATTACATTGTTCCCTAGGATTAACTTCAGTGGTACTAGGGAACTTACCTTTCTGCATCGTGCTCAGCGAAGTGGCAATCTATCCAACTTGGACTTCTAAATTCTTCATGGCCTTCTCTTGGCTGTCCATCCTACTCTCTAGGCTTGTTGTTTGGTTGCGAGCCTCCTTAATGAATGTTCCCAGCATCTCCTTCAAGGATGGGTAATCGAATTGCTGTTGGGATGACGATGCATAACAAGGAGGTCCCTGCAAAACATTTTTATTATTAGAATAAGATAAGTTTTCATCATTACACATACCTAGGTGGTAGTGATTCTGCATTGGGTTTTGTTGGCCTCCAAACTGATTCTGTGGGGCTTCTTTAAATCCATAACACTTGTTGATGTAGTTGGCTTGCTCCAACTGAGGCTCCTCCCAAGCACGATAAGATTGATAGGCCGCCATGTATGCAATTGACTGAGGCTTTCCCAGCATAGTAAGATTTTGCAAGGCATTAGTCAATGAAGGTATTTGTGCTCTAAGAGCACTTACCTCATCAATCGCATGTAATCCCGGGACTCGAGCAACTATTCTCTCTGCGGGCCAGTTATAGCTCGTAGCAGCCATATCTTCCAGCAAAGCCTAAGCAGTAATAGGTGTCTTGGAGAAAATCAACCTCCAGCAACTGCATCCATAATTGACTTGTTAGTACTCGTTAAACCATTATAGAAAGACTGTATCTAGAGCCAATCGGGATATCCATGTTGTGTCTACTTTCTCAACAACTTTGTGAATGTCTCCGAAGACTCATAGAGCTGCTCATCATCAGCCTGTTTGAAGTTGCTAAGCTCGTTCCTCAATCTTTGGGTCTTTGCTGGAGGAAAGAATTTATTCAGGAAGGCTTGGGCAAGCTCATCCCATGTAGAAATGCTTTCAGCTATTAAGGATTCCAACAAGTCCTTCGCCTTGTCCATTCAGAAAAAGGAATCAGGCGTAAGTGAATCGAATTGTGAGAAACCCCATTGAACTTAACTATGCTGCAAATCTCAAGGAACAATCTAATATGCTTATGCGGATCCGCTGCAATTTAACCCCTAAAACCGCAATCCAGAGCCATCTGAATAAATCTCGGCTTGAGGTTGAAATTCGTGGCATTAATTCATGTATGTACTATCCCTACTTGAGTATTCGGGACCGTGTGCTATAAGTAATCTTGGATAGCTCTTGGATCTCCTTCTTGCTCGGCCATCCAATCGAGTACTATTCAATCTTCTCTTAGATTTCTCCTGCAAGTTCGTTCAATTTCTAGATCAAGAGGTACAGGGCTAGTTACTCGAGTATGGGGCATACACAAGAAGAATATAAAAAATAAGAGAAAAAAAAGCGTAAGTACAAATTATACCCTAAATTAAGACCTACTTAAATGCCTCGAAAAAATAAAAATAAAAATGCATCTATTTCCCATCAATGGCGCCAAAAACTTGATCACACCCAACAATGTGTCACTGCAAGTATACGTTGCAATCGTAGTAATAATCGCCCAAGAGGCTGAGTATCGTCCTCAGTGAATCGTGTTATTTAATTTTTCTAATCATCTATTAATTATTTCGGTTTTATCTAAGGGTCCCAACTTCATGTAACAATTTCTAGAATTAAAGAAAGCAATAAAAGATGTACGGTATTGGTGAATAAAGCCAGAGAAAAAGAGGTTCTAGGGTGTTGGCATGGTGAATGAAATATTAAGGCAATTAATTAACTCGTGGGATGCAATTTATTACACTTTTTCTAGGTCTAAGGTTAATTAACTCGGGTTTTCCCCTACGAGGTCCACCAACTCTCACAATTAACTCCCTATTCGATCTCTTGCAACAAGAATTTAAAAGCACCATAAAGAAACGTATCCCGAACCTCACGAGCTTCCTATCACTCTCGTGCATAGAAAAACTCACGTCTCTTTTCCTTGGTCTAATTTTACTACCCTCTCTCTCAAGGAAGATAATAAAAACAACATATATACATCCATTGGCCAAGTGAATACAATGAAATTAAAGTTTAAAAATAGCAGAAAAAGTAATAAGTTTCATTCCCACAAGAAAAGCAATAAATTCTACATATTCATTACACCAGCACCCTAGAACCTATGAGCTTACCTACTGAATTACATCACAAATAGCCAAGAAAAATCAGTAAAATTAAGCATAAATAGAGAGGGGAAAGAAGAGGGCACTCCAAGATAAAATCCACGTCATTTCCACCGTAGACATGCTTCTCGAGGCATGGAAACTCGATCTCGAGCACTCCCAAGCCTTCCAAAAGCTCCAGAATAATTGCCCATAGACTTGTCCCTTAAATTCTCTCCAAAATCCCAACAAAAATTGAGCTCCCCAGCCCTAATCGCGAAAAGAAGCTTAAATACTGATATGCCGATAGCATCGAGACGGTGGTTAAAACAAATTCCCAAAACATGCATTTTGAGCGCGCGGTGAAAAAATGGCGGCATTGAGATGCTAGCGACAGCGTCTCAATTCTTCCGATGTGCGACAAGGGGTGTAGTCGTGTTGGGCAGATGAGGCGCACGGGGAAGAGAGGTGCGCACCTATGCGCGTACGTTGAGCAAGGTTGGCGCGCAACCTGCGCTCGAGCATTGGGCGCCTTTGCAGCTTGTTCAACAGCATCAAGACGCTCTTGAACAGCATCTCGATGCTGCTCATCACCCCACGTGCTTTTCTGTAGAAATGAGCGTTGAGACGCCCAGACGCCCAATGATTGCCTCTCAAACGCTTTCTCTTAAGTCTGCACTCATTTGGGCCCCATTTTTTTGTTACTTGGCCGTTTTTGCTCATATGGGGCCCATTTTCCAACACCAACCGACTCAGATCAAAGTTTTCACCTCTTCATACTTGATTCTTACAAATTCAACAATAAATGCAACAAAGTACACATGAAATCCCACAAAACCTCTATAATTTCGACACTAAAATAACACTTTTTAGAGTGCTACTAGGTTGTTGAGTCAAGTTCTCCTCCTTTGAGCCCTCCTCTAGCACCTACGAACACCAAATTCTCTAAAGGGAAAGCCCTATTAGAGCAAAAGATCGTGCATTTTGAGCAAGTAGAACACAATAGAGGAGGAACGACAACAAACTGTTATAGCATCAAAGTGCAGGACGAAAACCAAGAAGTCTAAGGTAAGAAACCTATAATTCAGGAGCAAGAAGAAGTGGAGTAGATTGACAAGTTTGTAGTTTTTAGGGATTAGAAGGTATGAGGAACTAAAGAAAAGAAATTTTTTAATGAACCTATTAGGTGCTATCTCTTCTGTGGTGATGTAGCCCAACTGGATCACCTTCTGTGCCAAACCAGGTTCTATCTATGCAAATATTAATGCAAAGGAACGTTATCAGCTAGTGATGAAAGGCAAAGTAATTTACTGGTCCCCAAAAGTAGTGAATGCCATTTACAACCTCCATAACTTACCAAGGGCTGCATGCAATGCTCTAGTGAGACAAATTGATGCGGTTCAGCTCAATATTTCCTTGCGAGCAGTAGGCATGGAGGGAGCTCAATGGTGCATTTCCAAAAAAGACAAGAAAACCCTCTTGGGAGCTCACTAAAAGTTAGCAATCAACCTATGGCTCTAATTTGTTAAGCATAGAATCCTCCCAACCACACATGACTTCAGTGTCTCAATTGAGAGAATCATCCTCATTTCTGCCATTATTGAAGGGATGGGGACAGATGTAGGCCAATTCATATCTCAAAAAATATATGGCTACTCAAGGAAGACCATAGGGAAGTTATTTTTCCCAAGCACCATAATAGCGCTTTGCCTTAAAGCTGGAATCCATATAGAAGAAAATGAAGAGCCTTGGGAAGAGAAGAGAGGACGTGATCACGTTGGCATAACAATGCTAACAAAAAAGGAAGGAAGAAGAAGATGTACCAATGTGTTGTCTGGAATCAATACATTGATGGACCAGCAGGCCACAATGCTGCAGTGAATGAGCTACAATGAATCCCAACAACATACTTACTGGGACTCTGCCGATAACAGGGATGTAGCAATTAGAAGGGCCATGCAAGTCAATTTCTAACATCCTTGTCCTCCATTCCCCCGCTTCCCCAATGAGGTGTTGACCACTTGGACTCCAGCTAAAAATCTAAAAGATGACAATGGTGATTAAGGAAGGGCCTTGCTCCTTGGCTATCTTGTGTCTCTCTACTTCCTTATTTTCTTGTGCTATAGGTTGGTTGTGTGCTGTTTGTAAGGCCTGTTGGTGAAGGCCACTGTTTTCTTGCTCTTGTTGTTGTTTTTTGTTTTTTGTTTCTTTTTAGTATTTTTCTTGCTGCATGTCCTAGGTTTCTCTCATTGATGCTTTATCTATCTTTATGAATGTTAAAGTCTCCTACTTGTTATCCTTATGTACCTTTGTTTCTAGTTTTTAATGAAATAGTTATGTTGGTGTTTCTCTATAAATCTTATTGTATTGATCTCTTTTGGAGCAAGTTATTTGATGGAGTTGGCTAGTGTACTTAGGGTCTTATAAAACTCTTATCCGTTAGAGGATCTTCCATTAGAAATTTATCCTACAATATGAGTAGTTTGACGGTTGCGTGAAATCTTTTCCTTTAGCAGCTACTATGTGGTACTATGCTTCAGCTTTTCAAACCCTTGTTTCATTGAGGACAATAAAATCTTCAAGTTTGGGAGTTTGGCTAGCCATTTTGAGTACACTCCTCCTTTCTTGTTGAAAGTGAGTGTCTACATAGATAGATAGGTTGTCTAAAAAATTAATTCAGTATATCTTGATAAGGTAGTCTCAAAATGAGCGGTGTGAGTATACTCCTCCTTTCTTGTTGAAAGTGAGTATTTACCTAGATATATAGCCTATCTACAAAATTAATTCAGCATATCTTGATAAGGTAATCTCATCCCTAAAAAAAAGAGAGAAAAGCCAAAGGCAGAGCCAAATAAAGGGAAAAGGGCTATGCATTGCAAACTCCAACCTTAATAAAGCCCAAAGGGCTATGCAATGTACCAGCCCCTCTAAGTTCAGAGTAAAAAAAAACATAATAAAATGCCATAAGCCAAAATCAAGATTTCAGCATGTAAGGTGAAATAGAGTTGTAAGAAAGCTAAAGCATAGGAAACTCAGTGTGCCGCTATTGTTGGTTGCACAAAGAACCTATGATAGGAGTCTCCCTCAAATGAAAACTACAATAGAAGAAATTTCCAAAGGAGGTTTGATTTAGTAGATGACTGATCTGTTTTGATTGACAAAAGCAGGTTCAAGCAATTGGAAGGAAGTGCAGAGTGAGAAAGTTGTGTGGTGAAAGGTTTAGAAATGAGTGCCTAAATATGTCTTTACAAACTCTGACCAAGTAAATTTAGTACAGAAGAGATCAGTAGGAGTGGTTTAGAAAGGAATCCAAGAATTACTTCAGGACGAGTAATTGTTTAAGTTTGGTGGTTTGTTAACTTTTAGAATAAGAGTTAAGTTGGGTTCAATTTGAGTAAGTTCTAAGTCATGAATAGCCTTATAATATCCCTTGAGCTAAAATTATGATGTTTATCACTTGCATTTACCTATGAGTTAATGAATTGTTGATGATTGTGTTAGTGATTGATTGAATGAACTCCAAAGAAATATATGACTGATATGTGTTAAAATGCCAATTTTGCTATAGCATTCCAATTGACAGAAGAACACTTCTTCAACTTCGTGAAATTCCTGTATCACGAACAACACCACTTGGGGTACCCGTTATTCTTCTTAGGAAATCAGGCCTTGGATGTGTGGTCTCCAAAATTTGGTAAAAGG
>JAOANK020362288.1:0-14155 GCA_026257165.2 Telfairia occidentalis | reverse complement strand
TTTACAATAATTGCAGAAACATGAAACTCACGAGATTTAGGGCATCAACCCCAACACAAAATGTGCACTTCTCCATATTAAACGTGTTTATAAGTGATTCCCTCCTTCTTGATAACCCAAGATGGATTTTTTTCATGATGAGGTTCATGAAAGGCTATCCAATAGAGAACAAGTGGTACTTGAGGAATGAAAGGTGGTGCTAGGGGAAAAATGGTAATTTTATCCAATTGGAGCCATGAATCACTTTGTGAAGGATTAGATGACCTTTATGGTTATATTCATAGACATAACTCATCTACAGTACTAGAGTGCAACCTCAAGTTTATAGTGTATTTACCTTGGGTTAATGGTGGGATTGGTTAATTGAAGAGTTTGACTAATAGATCCTAACCATTGAGCTCAAAGTTGTAAGTCCATAAGGTTCTCTTGTTAGCTCGTTACCCCTGCAACGAACAATTGATTGAGAGAAAATTAAATAATAAAGATTATTTAATTTAGATATTAATAATAAATTAGATTTATTATTAATTAATTACAAATTAATATAATTTAATTAGACTATTAATAATAAATTAGTTTTATTATTAATTAATTACAAATTGGGATAATTTAATTTGGCTATTAATAATAAATTAGATTTGTTACTAATTAATTAAAAATTGGGCTAATTGGACTTTGGAAGTTCAATTATTTAGTTGGACCAGCTTTATGCCCAATTACTTAAGAAAAGAGTCTATTGGATTTTGGAAGCCCAATGGGGCATGACTCAGTATTAAGATCGATGGAAGAGTCCATGAACCCAAATCTATGAAATGGGAGCTGAATAATTAATTATAAAATTTAAAAAAATAATTTGTAATTTTTATAATTAAAATATAAAATGTAATATCTCTTAGGGTTTTGACCATATATAAAGAAACTTATAGTCAAAACGTAAGAGTAAGTTATTTGCCTCCTTCTCCTCCATCACAAAAAGGTGCCCACACAACAACTCGTAGTAGATCGAGGATAGCTAGAAAGATTTTGTGGAGTCCCTCCAACATCTTCTTTATGCCTTTGTCATCCCAAAAGTAAGTTTTTTGAAAACTATTTTCTTTGTAAAATCCTTTTAATTAAAAGTACGTCATTGGCTCCACGCAATTCTGATCAATGCGCCTGCTTCCGCTGCGCTAGTTCCAGATCGGATCCGGTTAATTTCTCTACCATCACTCCATTTATCCTTTTCGATGTGGGATTTTCACTCTTCTAATATTTTGCAAAAAAATCAACATATTCATGGTTTGAATTCAACTAGACTTTATGTGTAATGACCCGACTTCTAGGGCTCAATTTCTCTAAGATCGTTACCAGCATGCATGCTTTAAAATGAAAGAGACTCATAAAGACTTAGAAAGGAAAACACCAATCATGAATTATTGAAAACAGAAGTTCCAAACAATTTAAATAGTTGTCGGGATTCTGAATTAAAACTTAAGACATTCAAGAAATCTCAGGAAAGCATGAATAGTTCCAAATTACAGAAAACCCTAGAAGTTTACTAAAACTAAAAAAAGGGAAACATCAAACATGTGGAAGCTTAAAAGATCATGACCATGGCCATGTGGCAATCGTGTCTCGTCAGCTACTCTGGACGCCCTTGCCTTTACCTAAAAAAATGTTAAAAGAAAGAATGAGTATAAATGTACCCAGTAAGTGACCTCGACCCCTGGGGTCAGACACATGCAAGTACAAAAATTCATGTAATATTATGTGGGTTCATGTTTGGGCTTTCTAGGAAACCTACTAACATTGATGGTAAAGGTACCCAATCAGCATAGTCAAAGTTCCCATGCATACCGGCCTCACTTTTACGAGAGATGGTTGTCATCGTCTCATGCAACATGAACATACAATCTATACATGCATAAAACCCAAATCATAAATACAATCACGTGATGCCCATGGCATCTAATATGCATATACATATTATGAATAACTTTCTAACATGTTCATGGTACTTTAAAAGCCAATCGAACATGCTTCAGTAGATATTTCCACAACACAACACAACATCACAACATATTAGTCTAACCTAGCCCGAAGGCTCATCCAAGAGCGAAGTCACTTACATCAAGTGAGTCCTACGATCCCCTAATGATCCGATCTAAGGAAGTTTGGTCAACTTAAAGTCAAACACCTCATTTAAATTAGTAAAACATCATCCTATTAGTTTTAAACAATTTTTTATATTAGAATCAAGGAAGAAAGGTTACTAACACCTTGCTGGACATATTGCCTTCACGCGCCGCTACCCTCTAGTCATGTGCCATCGCAACAATTACACGTGCACTGGTTTTTTATTCTACTGACCATTAGGAGCCTTGCGTAGCCAACATTAAGTCAAATCGAAGCTCCATGTGCTAAGAATCACAGCCCAAAAGCTACGCATGAGTCTCATTCACCAATGCTCCGTTCAGCGTTTCGCTCTCGCCAATGCTTAGATTCAGTCATTATGGTCCTTTCCAACTCTTTTGCAACCCAAAAAAACCATCCCAAAAACACCTCTGTTGCAGTCGAAAAAAGGAAAAAAATGAGAGTTCGAAAGAAAGACCGAGAGAAAACGAGAGAGGGAAACCCATCAGTGTCTTCCTGTACGGCTGCCGGCATGAAGAGATTATGATGAGGGCATTGTCGAAAGAGAGAGAGTGGCCCTGACCGTGAGAGAGAGAGAGATGAACCATCACACGTGCACGCACCACCACCACCTTGAAGTAGTCGTCAGCGAAGGGATTAAGTTGGGTCGTTACAATATACCATGTTCATGTACATCTTCAATTTTAATACAGAAAAAGATACCATAGGCGATTAATTTAATGAGTAGTCTTGTCCAGCAAACTTATTTACATTCTAAAAAACTTCAAATCCAATAATCTAATTTACAAATTCCACCACATGGTGGCTAGCTTAGATATAGAAAATGCCTATCAGCAAAAGGTCGCCATCTGATCATCCAGAAACAACTCACAGTGTGTAAAATTATAATTCAACATACATTATAAATGATATGAAAAAAGGGCTTTGTACGGAGATACTTCACATACAGAGTTGGAGATGCAACTAATTTACCAACAATTAGTTCTTTGAACTAAACACACCAAAACTAATTACCAGCAACCTATTACACCCTTTCAAGCACGTACATGGTAAATAAGAAAAAGATGCCACTAAGGCTTTTCAAAACAAATCAACAAGCTGAAACCCCTAAAAGAAACAAAAGGATCACATTAAGACCTTTTCAAACCACCATCTTCTGAATAAAAAATGGTAGTCAATCTCTATATATTTCGTATGAGCATGAAAAGGCAGATAACTAAAGCAAGTAAAAAGGCAGAAACAATGTCACCCTATAAGACATGGATCTTGCACGTACAATAATGCAAATATCACACAACAATTAACATAACCAATATTAATTGAGTAGTTGTTGTGGCCAACAAGAAGCAATACTCAGCTTTAGATGAGGATCGAGAGATTGTTTGCTTCTCTTTAACTGACTAAGATATAGGGTTGTTTCCAAGAAAATACAACAAGCCTATTGGAAATGTGGCCAAAGTTCCACATTGGCCTAGACAAGGGGGAAGAATCCATAGTACCATACATGAAGGACAATATCTCCATTGGTGTGAGGCTTTTTAGATGAAACCAGAAGTAAAACTATGAGAGATCATACCCAAAGTGGACACTATCACACCATTGTCGAGATGTGAAAGGGTCATCCCTAACAAAACCCAATTGTGGATTGACGATCATGTGTGAAATATAAATTAAAGCCCATGTTGCATGCAAGCATACCATGAGAATGGATTCTGTCTTTCTTCAGAAGAAGTCATCATCTCCTTTAGCAAGAAAGACATTGTCACAATCTTTTTCATAAGCCCAGACTGTTTGCATTCCCAACAACCTTTCTTTTGCACAAAGTATTTCTTCTTCTTTCAATTGCTAACTACTAGTGTTAGATTCTAAAGTCTTATTCATGTACATTAAGACAAGCATCATATATTCAAAAAAAGATGGAAGTGACAAGACATGTCTAAGTTCCTTATATATATATATATATATATATATATATTTGACATCTATTTTCACTTTGATGCCTTCAGCGCTATGAAATGATATCATTGAGAACACTATGATGATTTGAGATTTTCGTATGACCTTTCATCGCATCATGTGAAATTGCTCTTTATTTTCTCCCAATCTTCATTACTCATGATGAACTTCTTAGAACCTTTGTGTAACATACTGTTAGACTTTCATTGGACCACCATCACCTCTTAACTCTTCAAAAACACCACCTTTCGGTCTTTATTTTCAAGGGCTTACGTAACCTAGATTATATCAGCATATCATTGACTTGCACTTGCCACAAGCCACACAATTTATCCTTCCATCAAATTTTGCCATGCTAAACTCCACTAGACTCAGAAAATAGTGAACAACCTACTTAACTGTAGCTCGTTTCAAGAAATCTTTTATGATGTAGAAGTTCAAACAAAGCTGCAACCACAAAGCATACTACAAATTCATGAAGCTACAAACAAAAAGCTCTAATACCACTTGTTGGAAAAAAAAAAAAAAACCTCTCACTTCTATTATAGGAATAAGCATAGAATAATTAAGAACTTAAAAGAAAATAACAATAAAAGAGAACACAAGAATTTGTATGGAAAACTTCAAAACTAGAGAAAAACCACAACCTCATTAGAAAGAAAATCTACTATGTGAAAAATTATTACAATCACATAGAATTCTCTCCTGACCCCAATCAGTTATAAGAGAATTTAACTAAAGTAAATACACAAACTTAGAAGGGTTACTTGGTTCATAGTTTTGGGGTGTTTGTTAAGCTTAGATTTGTTAAGTGTGTGTTTGGATGGTACAAAATATAAGTTTGTTAAGCTGAGTTTGTTAAACATGTGTGTTTAAATTCTCCTCAGTTAAAATGTAAGTTTATTAAGAGTGTGTTTAATTAGTAGATTTGAAATTTATAATAAACACTAGTACAAAATAGGGTTTTAATGTCGGGCATTGCCCGACATTAAAAGTGTCTAACATGAAAAGCAATCGGTATGAAAAGTGTTTGACATTAAATATATCGACATTAAAATTGTCTGACATGGTAAACTAACATCTATCCGTCTGTCATTATAACTTCGTTCCACATATGCATTGTTCGTCACGATATCATTTTAATGTATTTTTTTTCTCTAGATTGTGGCCACGATTGTTTTTAGTGATGGGTAATGCCTGTCATCATTTTTTAAATAATTTAATAAAAATATATATTATTGGTTACATCAAGCTAACCAACAATATTCACTTTCTCAACAAAAAATGACCAAAACATAAAGAAGGTTTTTAAAAATTACAAAAAATTATAAAAATTTTGGCATGACTTTTGCTAAAAATGACTGAAACTAATCTGCAATGTAGTCATATAACACTTCTAATGGTTACACATAATATAAATGGGATCACTCGTCCCCTCCACAAGTTACAATTAACAATTTTCAAAAGAGATTCTCAACAAATATAAAGAGATTCTCTACAACCTTCCTACCAACTACATATATCCATCAATCTTCGTATAACTCTTCCTTGAACATTTTAGAGATTAGATCACAAAATGTAACATCCATTAGCATTTCAAAAAAGAAAATAAAGAGGAAAAAGATGGCATTGACTTATAGGCCCGATATGAATACGAGAGAGAAAGAAAATTATTGTGGAAAAATAAAAATAAAGAAAAATTTGAGAATTTTGGTACATAGCATTAAATGAAGAGAGAGACTGTGGCTTTTATTGAAAATTCATTTTCTTGTATATTTATATTGGAAATAAGTACTCATCAATTTATATTGGATTAGTATTTCATGCCAAATGAAGGTCTAGACGACTTACAATCTAAATTTCTCACTCCGATAGTCTGTGAGTGGTTGTTTTTTAAAATGTTTTATTCAATTTATCAAGAAAAATGTGAAATGTGAAAACTTGAATTTACTAAATTGGTTTTAGATTTTAGCACCGTGGTTTATGAAAGATTTTATATTTATGAATGATGTCTAAAAAAAATTATATGTTCTATTATTATTAATATTATTGAATTTTGTAAAGCATGGTTTGAGAATGTTATGATTTTAAAGTGGTTTGAAGAATTAATTTAGAAATGTTTTCAAGCCACTAAATTGTGTATCTATGGTGATTCCCTGATATACTTATGAGAATGTGTTTCTGTAGTGTATGTATGATATATCTGGTCTTTCGGACCTACCTTAGAATACTTATGGGCTTTAGGTCGTGTGTTTGGGTGTTTTGCCTTTTAAGGGTTATTCTACATGCATATGACCTTGTTTGATCTAGTTTATAACTGAGACTACTCTATCAATAGTATGACTAGGATTTGCTCTGCTATATACATCGAGATTCTCTATGTATAGTATTACCAGTAGAGGGTACAAGTTTAGTGTTGAGCTTTTCCTAACTCTATGATCTATATTTTAAGATTATTTATTTATTATTCTAAGATATCTAGTTTTGTTTTATATGAAATTTATTATAAGTGACGTAGTGTTACAGATTTCAATATAATGGCTATTGTTTTATTGAATTTTCTCAAGTTATCTAAACAAGCAACAATCATTGCTACAAGCATGAATTTTTTCATAATCATTCTAAGAGAATACAAAAAAAAAAATTGCTTTATAAGTAGAAGTTGGAATTTCATTAGGACTTGGTAAGATGTCATGAATTTAAGTCCAAAAAATATGTGAAACCTTTAACACTCCATCCATGTTTTGCTTTCAAATTATATAATTTTATCAGAGCAGATATCGTAGTAAGATTTCGACAATCAGATTACAATGGTTTCCTAGCATCATCTAATAGTTCATCAAAAGGCAAAGTAAAAAACTTGAACATAAGAGAAACGCACATGAAAGTATATCCAGGTGGAGGAGTAAATCCATGGGCGATGGTGGAGGAGGGATGGGTTGTCGCCGTGGGCGAAGATCCACAAGGAGAACACTGTGGAGTGCAAC
Organism: Telfairia occidentalis; assembly: GCA_026257165.2. Classification (NCBI taxonomy): domain Eukaryota; kingdom Viridiplantae; phylum Streptophyta; class Magnoliopsida; order Cucurbitales; family Cucurbitaceae; genus Telfairia; species Telfairia occidentalis. Next base: position 7,079 of record JAOANK020362288.1, on the reverse strand, counting down.
GGAGACCTTGAATGGATGAGAGATGGGGAAGTAGATCTGTGGGCCTGCAAAGGTGGAGGAATAAATCCATAGGCGATGGTGGAGGAGAGATAGGGTGTCATCGGCATCCATGACCACAGATCTCATCGGAACGGCAGTGGTGACAGTGGTGAGAGACGGCAGAGGGGGCTGCAGTGAAAGGGAGGGAGAGGGTTTGGAGAGAGCACACGGGCTACCTGTTGTGGGAAAGAGAGAAATGAAAATGGGCAAATATTTTTTAAAAAAGATACCTTTAATGTCAGGCAATGCCCGACATTAAATGTGCGATTCCTAAAAAAAAGGCACATGTTTTCGCACCCAAAATTCACATTTATAATATCGGGCAATGTTCGACATTAAAAGTATAATTCCTAAATAATGTGCGTGTTTCAGCGCCCAACGTCGAACTTATAATGTTACCCGACATTATAGGTTTTATTTCTTAAAAAAAATTGTGCATATTTTTAACGTTGTTTTTCTTTTTGTCCGTCATTGGAAGTGCGTGCGAATTACCGACATCTCATATTTGTACTAGTGAAATAGTAGATAACTTGTGTTTCAATTATTTAATTATAATAATAACAAAAACTATATATTAAAATTGTTATGTAAGTACTATTTGAAAAAATATATATTATAAAATTATATTTGTTCATCAAATTTTTTTTCATTAACTATTTGATTGTTTGAGAAATGGTATTTAGTGTATACCAAATAATGAACAAATATATACAAATTCTTTTATACAAATTTATCTAATATGAAATTTTCCATAAAGAAAATGCTATCTATTGTTTATGTTATCATTAATTATTTGCTATACTAGCAAAATTTATATATTAATTTTCATCAATTTCACAATTGAACTCAACTTTCTTTAATTAACTAATACATTTTGATTAAGAGTTAACACAATTTTAAAAATAATTTAAAAGCTAGTAACTTCAACACAAGTTAACAAAAATAGTTAAGTTCATTAATTATTTAAATACTACATTTTAATCAATTATGTTAATACGCTTTTTATATTTTACCAAGCAAAGAAGTTTAACAAAATTATAGATATAGAGAAGTGAGTTGTTAAACCTATTGTATAACGTGTGTGGGTTTGGAATTTATAATAAAAATGTTCTAATAATTTATATGTTAACTAAGATTATAAAAGACTGAAGTATGAACCGTTCTTCCAACATCAATTTATTAATCTAAAACATATGAAGTTTATAACAAGTATAAATGGTTTTAGGTTGGGTTGACTTGGGTCAAAGTAGTCATATTGGTTAAGAAAACTTTAAAATCGATGTTGAATTTTTTTTTTTTGGGTCAAATCAATCAAACCGTATACCAAATAAAATGATCCCTAAATCAACAAAAGTTGAATTATGTCGATACAATTGAAAAACTTTATATAAATGGAACAAATTGGCTATTTTTTTGTGGAACTAAATGATAAGTATGGTTCCAAACAACTAAACTGACTCAATTTGACGAATTTCTTCAATTTTTTCAATTTTACCTTTCACTCATAAAATTTAAAATTAAAAAAAATTTTGGCATATGAATTGATTATTTACTACTTACAAATTTAACTAAATTCATTTACTTATTTATTATTAAAATTACAATGAATTAATTTTTGTTTAACTTATTTCAGTAAAAAGTTAATGTATTTTAGAAGAGGGAGTAAAAGACAAATATGCAAGGTAGCATACCTAGGGAAAATCAATAAGATATTGTAGCAATCTAGGGTATACTTATATTTATAAAACATGGGTTAGGCTTACTAACTATACTCCCCATTTTCAAAACAATGTATCAAACACTCTCCGAGTGTTTCGAATTCAGAAAAATAAACTCAAAGCCATGAAACCCTTTTTATACATAGCACTTGGAATCCATCACTACATATGACTTCTTATGTGTGGGTTTTTTTTTTGTTGTTCTAATATAATATTTGCCGCAAACCAACAATTACCACACATTGAAATAGGACACTGAGATTACGGGTACCACACAAATAATGCAAAATGCATTTGAAAACAATAAAATGAACTACGATTGGGTTTTTCATAAAATGACTCAATCGATTAACAAAAAAATACAATATCGAGCCGAGTAAAAGGAAGATACTGTCACGACCCTACAAGTTGCCTGTAGAAAGTGACACCTTTAAATGGAAGAGCTGCAGAAGAAAGATGGACGAAAGTAGACATGGGTTAATGCAAGGCGTCAATGCAAAGACTTAGCACTAATCATGCTAGACTTTTCAAGCAAATCAGAAAGGTATTTGGCTTGAATAACAAATAAATCAATGGATTGCTGATAATTTCAAACCCCAAAAATATTTCAATGTTCCCAAGATTAGGGTAATTTTAGCAATAATGCATTTAAAAAAAATAACAAAATTAGGGTAGGTTTCAAAATAATATTTAAATAATATAGATTAAATAGGAAAATGTAAAAATAGGATAATTTTTGACAAGTCATAGCTCACGTACATCGTACACGAGTTATACATTCCACGTACACATTGAGGTGGCATATATTTTAAAAGCAAAATCGTGTACATGGTACATGATTTATGGCTTAATCGTGTCCCCCTTCCCATCTCTCTCTCCCTCTCTCTTAAATGTAAAATGTTTCTCTTTCTTTGATACCAAGTTACCCTACCTTTTCTCTTTCTACTAGTCTTTTAACATATGCTCTGCACGTGGTATTTCCATTTCTTTTACATATTAATGATATTTTTATTTTATTTTATCTTATATTAAGATTAATTTTCTTTTTAAAAAGTTAAAAGTATGTATCAAACACTCCAATCATTGCCGTAGTTTAGGGTTTAATTTTTGTAACTAAAAATTTGAGGGTGTTATTGCAACAAACATTATAGTTTTTTTTTTTTCAGTACAACAACCACTATAGTTTAAAGATGGTTTTTATAATTTACTTTAGTTTTAATTTTAACCTTTTTTATGTAATTTTATTTTTAGCCGGTTGTTAAACTTTAGGGGTTTACATGAAAAGTAAGTAAAAAATATCGAATGGAGAATCGATAAATTCAAACATCAACGTATTAGTAAGTAATTTAAAAATTATGTATGACTAATAATAATAATTATCGTAACGCCCGAGTAGAGGAGAGGTACATGAATGAACCGACACTACATCCGAATGAGAGGGATCCTAAGACTATGCAGACATGGTTAAGAAAGACTTAAAAGAATTGATAGTGATTACCTATACCAATAAAGTGCACCTTCTTTTTCAGTGGCTCAATCATAAGAACTCCAAAATTAAGCACGTTTTGCTTAGAGTAATTTTATGTTGGGTGACCTGCTAGGGAATTTAACTAGGAAGCATGTGAGTAAGGACAAAGCATACTGAAGGGATCTGTGTCGCTTTGTGAGGACAGTCTTCACTCTGGTAAGTAGCTCAAGTCAAGTAGGTAGCGTGGCCAAGTCACAAAGAAATGTCTAGGCCAATAGGTGCCGAATCCAGATTTCGAATCTTAGGCTTGGGGCGTTACAATTATAATATAATTTAACATAACAAAAATAAATTTACTTTATTGTATTTTCATTTCTATATGGTTTCTAATTATAAAGTCATTTTTTAAAAAAGAAAAACAATAAGATAGTTTAAGAATTTAAATTAATTTTAATGTAATTAATGAGATATAATATATTTTTAACAATTTTATATTAATTATTAGCTTGACAAACTACATTAGCTTCAATTAGTGGTATATCATCTTCAAGCTCCCTTATATATGCATATTTTCTAAAAACAAAAAATATCAACATTACATTAAAATTAATTTTAAAAATTACACCAAAAGATAAATTATAAGGCAAAGAAAAAATAATGAATAAGAAAAGAAAAACAAACCTAAAAAAGGAGAAGATTCAAATGTTAGTAAAAAAAAGTTGAAGAGAGTTATTTATATAGTTGTAAGAGATAAAGAATTACAAAAGTTTTAGAATCTATTTATTAACAATAATTAATTAAGATAGACTCGTAAAAAAATTATAATTAAATTATAATAACAAAAGGACAAAGTTTTTCATATTCAAACTCTCTCCAAAACTTTTCACATTTTACTTTCTCCATATATTTTTTTTAGAAAACATAAGCAAAAACAAAGTTTAATCTATGTCAAAAGAAAAGTTTAATAGTAATATCCATTAAATGCCTAAGAACTTAAAACATATTTGTTATTGACTTCAATTAGCAGTATATCATCTTCGAGCTCCCTCATTTCACTATTCTCTGAAATTACAAAATATATCAACATTCAATCAAAATAAAAACTAAAGATGAATGTTAGCTTAAGCAATGGAACAAAAAGTATAAAGCAAATAAAAAGAATGAATAAAAGAAGAAAGCAAACCTAAAAGATTAGAAGACTCAAGTGTTAGTAAAACAAGGTTCAAGATAGCTATTTATATAGCTGTTGGAGATAGGGTTACAAAACTTTTAAAATTTCTTCATTAACTATAATTAAGATAGACTCATATTAGAATTGATATATAGAAACAAAAAAGACGAGTTTTCATATTCAAACTCTCTACAATACTTTTTATATGCTAACTCTCTCCATATTATATTCTTAAAAAAATGCAGAACAGTTATGAACCCAATTAGGTGAAATTTAAAGGGGTAGTATTTCAAGAGAGAGAAAATGGAATTTAGAGGGGTGGGATGAGAGTATTGAGAGAGAGATTAAAAAAACCTAAAAACTAAAAAAAGAAAAAAGCTCATTACATGAGTGGGGTTGAGTGAATTACATAGCTTTCTTATCATTTTAAAAGGGGAGAGAAAGTTTCTCCACTATAACCTCTTTTATATATAGTATAGATAAATATAAATTTAACTCTTTCTGTAATGTCTTTCTCCCACCAGAATTTGTAATCCTCTCTTTCTACAAATTATACCTTCTTTCATTGCACTAAAATTGTTCTCTTTTACTACAAATTGTTTCTTCTTACATTCTTTCACTATTACTCACTTTCTTTCTCTAAAATCTCTTTATTGTTCTCTCGCAAACCTTCTCTCTTTACATTTTCCAAATTTCTATCACTAGTATTTGTTTTTGTCCTTCCTCTCACTAAAATTTGTTTAACTTCCTCTCTCAACAATTTCTTTCTTGTTCTATCTCTCACTATAATTTGTATATTAGGGGCAGATTTAGGAATTTTATTCAAGGGGTACCATACATAAAAATATATAATAAAAAAATTTAATATTTATAAATACATAAATAAAGCAATTTACTACATTACAATTGTCTTCTACGAGTTTTCATGTTCTGAAATCGATCCATGATAATTTTATTATCCAACTTATCAAATAGATCTTTCTCAATACGCTATGAGACTATCATTCATCTATTGATCTCCTATTCGAGTTTTCAATCAAATCTTCACAATATTTATGGTAGAGAATGTTCTCTCTAGAATGATTGTTGCAACAGATAAAATCAATGTTAAGGTGACCAGCCAATAAACTAATGGATAAACTTCCCTATTTGTCATGATCATTTTTACCGCAAGATCACTGATGCCTTCTACTTCAAAAAAAAAACTCAATATTTTATGTCACATTGATAAAGTAATTTTGAAATTGATTCTTAAGCGTAAATAGTTCAATAGCTGAAAAGTCTCTTAGATAAAATTGAGCAAGTCGGCTAAGTTTTTATGCATCAAAAGCAACAAATGAGGTACTTGGATTCAAACATGTCACACATAGAAAAAAATTTAGTGCTTGTTTTAGTAAAACGGTTATTCAACTCTTGAAGTTGCATGTCAATGACTGCATAAAAAACTTCAACACGACAATGATGCATATTTGTAATTGGTCGAGATTTTCGCCTTCGCGATCCTCGAACAAAAAAGATATCATCCATCTCAAGAATTTGAATATCATGTCTATCACAAAAATTAGAGACTAGATCTAGAAGTGAATCCCAACCAAACTCCTTCATTGTTTGCAGTCTTTCTTTATAAATTCTGACTAAATTTATTACATTCACAATGTTCTGATCTTTTCTTTGTAATGTTTGAGACAACTCAATTACTACAAGAAAATATACTTCTGGCGACGATAGTTTTCCCGATGTTAAAAAAAATCGTCGGGAAAAGTACTCTTTTCCGACGTTAAGTAAAAATGTCAGAAAAAGCGGACCTTTTGCCTACATTTTGTAAAACGTCGGTCAAAGTTGACTATTTTCCGACGTTTTTTAAAAAGCATCTGAAGAAATTCTACTTTTCCCGATGCTTTAGTAAAACGTCGAGATGTTGGATAAGTAAAACTATGCGTTTTACTTTTCCTGACGTTTTTTTAGGGCTTTGCGACGTTTTGAAAAACATCGGCAAAAGTAAACCCTAAAAATCGATTTATTCCCTTTTTCTTCTTCATTTCTTATTCTCTCCTTCAAACACACAGTTTCTTCCTCTCTCTCGCAACGCTCTCCTCGCCGCCGCCTCTTCGTCGTCGTCATTGCCGTCTTCGTCGTCGCCTCTCCATTGCCTCCAGCTACCCTATCATCGCTGCGCCAATCGCCTTTCCATTGCCGTGAGTTTAGGTTTTTTTTTTTATGAATTCAGAATTAATGGATTGAATTGAAGCTGTTGGAGTGTTGATTTGGGAGATTATCTGGACTTGGAATGGATTGAGGGTGAAGAAAATTTGAATAATGGAGAGCTTAAAAAATTAGGTTGAATTTTTCTGAAATTTCTTGTATTTGTATGTTTTTGTTCTTTGTTTTGGTTATTTGGGCTTGCTGCAATTTGGAGGATTGAACTATTTTAATGCATATATGGAGTTTTTTTTATATATGAATCTACCAAGTGTGTGTAGAGAGTATTTGAGAAAGATTAAGCGAAAATTACTCGATCAATTTGATCCTTTTCCAATATTTGAAGTTTTCATTAAAATGTTTCTAAATGGCTCAATTGCTATTATACTCATATTTGAAATATTTTAATTATTATTTAGTTTGTAATGTGAAAGTGAAATGAATGAATCAGAAGGATCTGGGGAAGAAGATTTTTTGCCTGCAA
>JAOANK020361895.1:0-14159 GCA_026257165.2 Telfairia occidentalis | reverse complement strand
GAGAGCCGACTTTTCGCGCAAGCAAATTTCGTACGACGTCAACAAGACGTCAAAGGTTTGAGGCAAGATTCGTTCGTTGATGATCGACTGTCGCTCCTCTTTCGAGCCTTGCAGCATTACGGTGCCTCGACGCCAGCTCAACGCCGCCAAGTGTGCGCCTCTCATACCTAATGCTCGCGCGCCTGCCCTTGTAGCACAAGGATAGCGTCGAGACTGTCTCGACGTTGTTGATTTTTTTTTACCTTGCCCAAAACGCAGGTTTTGGAAAAAGTCTTCGAACCAGCATCGCAACGCTGTCTTATAGCATCTCAACCCTATAAGACAGATCAGTATAAATGTGTACTTTCGTTATTAGGGCCGGAGGAACGTTTTTTGGGTGCAATTTGCGATGGTTTTCAACAGAAATTGATGAGGTCACTATTCTGGAAGGTAAAAGAGACCTTGGAGTGCTCGAGATTGAGTTTTCTCATTTCGGGAAGTGTGCCAACGGCAGAAACGGCGTGGAATTCATCTGGGAGTCTTCTCTTCCCTTTTATTTTCACTATGTTGTCTATTTTGTGTGATTTTTCTGGATGTTTCTGTACTGATTCATGATGTATAGGAGCCAATTTATTTTAGTTTTAGGGTGTTGGGATTTTATAGACCCATTAAATTTGTTGATTCTTTATAGAATGCATTGAATTTTTTGCTTGCTTTTCAAATTCCAAGATTAAATACCTTACAATTAAGTGGCCATTGATTGTTAGGTGCTAGCTTTTATTATCTTGCTTGAGAGAGAGAGTGATAAATTAGGCCTTGGTATTTGAACACGAATTCTTGTATGAACGAGAGTGATAGGAGTGTGTGTGAGGTTATTGACGAATATTTTGTTTCCAATTGTTAGTTTAATTGCAAGAAATTGAATTAGGCTAATCAAGGGTGGTTGAGCTCGAGAGAGGAAACCCAAACTTATGAAATTCTAGACTTAGGCAAAAAGTTAAAGGAAGTGCATTCGAATAATTAATTGACTGTTTAGTTAGGTCGATAAAAATGAACTCCAACACCCTAAAACTGCCATCCTCTCGATTTTCGTCACTCATTAGCCAGTTTCCTTTATTGTTTTCTAAACTCTACTACTGCATGACCTTGAGATCCCTAGATAAAATTGAAAGAATTAGTTGATAACTAGGAAAATTAAAGAACACGATTCCCTGAGGACGATACACGGCCTCTTTGGCCGTTATTTCTACCATCGACCCATACACTTGCGTTGACGCTTTGTTGGGCCTGATCAGTCTGTTTACATGTCTGACCCTTGGGTCGGGGTAACTTACTAGTTATTTTTATACTCAACGTTTTATGTTTATTTCTTTATTAGTTTAGAACAAGGTCTTGGCTGACGAAGAACAATTGCATAAGGGTCATGGTTACTAGTTGCAGTCTTCTACTTGTTTCATCGTTTTACATACTTTTGAACCAAGTGTCTTACTTGTGAATTATGTTTAGTTTCCTTTTTTAATTGGTTTAAAATTTGATCTCAACATTGTTTTAATTAAACTTGTGGTACTCAATTCTTTCATACTTATGAGCATTATTTGAATTCAACATCGAACTTGCATTAAATTCTTTTTGTAAGAGCATGCATACTAGTATCAACCTTAGGTAATCTATGTCTAGAAGTCAGGTCATTACATCAAAAGATATAACTATCAATGGTATGGTAGGGCATCTCGGTACAATTATAATGAATTATGGGTTCTTATAAAATTAGTTGCTAGGTATAATTGTTATATGAATAATATTAAAACCTTTAGTAGGCAAGCTTCGTCATTAGTGATTGTTTGATTGATGTACTTAAAATTTTCAAATATCTCTAGATATTAAAAGATGATAGTTCATAAGTATTACTTTTTGTGAAGTTTGACGTTAATGGACAAAGTAAGATATTTTGATTTTCATTTGTTATTATAAAAGAATGAAAAAGGTGCATGATATAACGGAAGTGATAGTCTGAAGAACTCTCATTTAGATGCCCTGCATAGGTTATGTGATCATTGAAAAACTCAAAGTAGTTTTGAAAATGATTAAGAGACATGGAATGGGAAAATAAGTTATAGGTTTTGGATTGATAAGTTTTTTGAGAAATTTCAAAATATATCGATCATTATTTTCTGTATAATGAAAAAACTATAATTCAATTAGTCCAAGAGAAACTTTTAGGGAGATTAAAAGTAAGACCAAATAGTTAGGAAAATTCCTACAAGAGAATTTATTTTGGAATCTCAAATATAAGACTTATGTATGGTTGGATTTATAAATTGAGATATACTTTTGATATTGAGGATATGTCTCTCTTAGACAATAAGAGCAAACACTAGTAAGTAATGCATTTAATGTATAAAAGTATTCAAAGAAATGAAAAGGAGAAGGAAAAGATTTGTTATTTTGATAGACAGACGGAATAAGCATGAAGGTGGGACTTCGAGTATACCTGCGAACCATTCCATTTTCTTTATGGTAGTTTTTCTGTTTGGAAGTCATTCTAATTGGTACGAAAAATTTTATCATCGTGTTGAACTAAAATTCGACTTATGTGCGTTGAAAGCAAACTTCATGAGACTTCAACTTTATTATGACAATCTTTCTCTTAATTGAACGGTTAAAAAGAATGACAATTCAAATATTAAGTGTTTCGATAAGTTTTTGTCTAAGATTTCAAAGAATTTGAAAGTAGAAACTTTTAATTGGATATGATGATATCAATAGAAATCAAAGACTATATTAAAATGCAGCTTCATAGCTCTATAGGCGAAAAGATAAATCATCATTTCTTCTGCAAAGTTTGAAAGAATTTAGTTTTGAGGTAAAAATTAGTATGAGAAACTTATGAAGCCATCTATTTAATTGAGAGAAAAAAGCCGGATATAATTAGGTAAGAAAAGTCGCGTTAATGTTAGATGAGGTAATTTGGACAATAAGATTGAAGCGGTAGTTTTTAAGAACGTATGCATTGTTCAACAAGAATTTTGAGGTTTGAAGCAAACGCAAAGCTTACTCCAAAGTTTATTGGATCATTTGAAATGTTAGAAAAGATGAGTGTTATAGCATATAAATAAATAGTTTTACCAACTAAGTTTGTACTAACTGTGAATTACTCATGTTATACACATTGGAAAAGTAAATTTGTTTACCCACTATTTCAGTGAAGAATTTGATCTCAATGTAAGTGAACAACTAGATTGAATTGAGGAAGTTTAAATACAAATGTTTGGTTAAAAGGAGATTGAGTTTTTCATAAGGAAACTCTTAATTTTGTTGGGAAGTGTTAGAATTTTCAGTAAGTGATCATGTATTTCTAAAGGTAGCTCCACTAAATAGAGTTCGAAACTTCGAAAAGAAAAAAAAGGTTCATGGGACCATTTAAAGTTTTGAAGCATGAATTGACCTTTTGGCTTGTCGATTGGTCTTATTGCCTTCTCTTTCAACAAAACATAATGTCTTTCATATCTCTAAGTTAGAGAAATATATGATGGACCCTTCTCGCATAATTGGCTACACTTGAGTTACAAGGAAAATCCTAAATAAATACTTGCAAGAAATTTGAAGACTCTTTGTAATCGAGAAATAACCCTTGTTAAATTTCTTTAGAAAAATCACGTAGATGAAATGAAAACCAAGTATCTAGAGCTTTTTCAAGACTAGCAACTTTCGGAGATGAAAGTTCTTAAGGTGGGGAAAATGTAAACTCTATTCATCAATTTATTTATTTATTTATTATATGATGATTTTATTTATATTTATGAAGTTAATTGATCAAGTGTTGAAAGTAATTAAACAATTTGGATTTAGGTTTAAGGTTTTGAATTTTAGGTTAAGGGTTTCTTTTATTAATTGGAGATCAAAATCAACATTTCTCATTTTTTAAAAAGACTTGGAAAAAAAGTGATTTAATCATCCCTTCTTCATAAAAGAAAAAGTAGAGGACACGAAAAAGAAAACCCTAAAATAAAAAACTATAGCCTTCTTTCTTTTCTTTCTCCTTCTCTCTCTCCCTCTATCTGTTTCACACCATGCGGCGGCGCCAGGCGGTGGCGGCAGTGAGCAACAATGTTTTCTTCCTCCCTCTCCTTGAACGTGTATTGTTCTTTGAATATGGCTTTGAGACTGAATTTTAAGTTCTTAGATTGTTTTTTAGAAAATTTATAGTAATTTAGTTTGTTGTAAAATTGATTTAGGTTGCTCAAGGACCCTTGTAGATTGGACTACTAGTTGCTTTGAGATTTTCTTGTAAGGTAAGTGGCTCGACTTTCAGAATGCCTTAGGGTTAGGTCGGATAATTTATTGATGTGTTGTACTGTGTTATGCATAATGAATTGTGAACTGATCTGTTATGTATGCTAATATCTTACATTAAAAGAATGTTATTTACGAGACCTTGTTCATGAGTACGTATATTTAAACATTTTCACATGTTTTCATGAAAGGATCGTGGCAATTACACTCCCTTAGAATTGGCGATTGTATTTGGTGGGATTTGGCTACGCTGATTGGGCAACATTTACCATCAAATGTAGACGAGTTTTCTAGAAAACCCATGCATGTAACTTAAAGAGTGGCGGAATGGAATAATTGTTTACCAATGAAAAGGAAACGAAAAAAGGAAAAAGGAAAAGGAAAAGGAATTAGGTCCCAAATATTTTTTTTTAGATGGATGAACGAATGTATGTGTATGCATTTTTTAGGTCATTAGCTAGGTTACTTACTAGGTATTTTTAATACTCAACCCTTTTCTAATTTTTTTAGGTAATGACAACAATGTAAAAGGCGATTGATAGGGTTGTTTGCTAAATGTGGCATCGGTCTGCATCAGCAACACTTTAGCATTTTACTTTATTTTTATGTTTCCTTTGTTTCATGTTAAAGGATTTAATTTTTTATATTATTTTTGTTTTTAATATGGTGTTTTAGATTTTTTTTTTTTTTTAATGAGATCCCATAATTAAAGATTTATTTATTTTATAAATGTCAGATTTATGAAAGTTTAGTTTTACCATGACCGTATGTTCAAGAGATTTTAAATGTTTAAAGCATGCTTGTAGTAATGACCCTAGTCATTGTATGTTTAAAAACTCGGGCGTCGTTACTATAACGACCCGACTTAAAATAATCGTAGGACTATTGCTGCATGCATGAGAAACTTTAAAGTTTTAAAAGAGTGTACTTGCATTAAAAATACTTAGAACACACATTAAAAATTTAAACCTTGAATTGGGATCGAACATAGAATAGAAAACATGAAATACAAGTCCAATAGAAGTCTCAAAACAACAAAAACTTGACACTCAACTAAATATTGAAATGAAACAACATGACCATGGCCTCAATAACTCAACTCGTCAACCACCACTCACATTACACTTGTTACCTGAGAAAATGTTAATAGAATAGGTTGAGTTTTTAAGTGACTCAACTTATACGGTAAGACATGCAAACACATTCATCATGCAACTCATGATATGAACATTTGGGACATTTTTATCATTGTTTTCATCTTTTCATGTGGAGTGAGTAACAACCTTTATCCTACCATGAAGCCATCTCCCTTTGGGAACGAGTGTTGGGCCCACGATTTATTGGGGGTATTCTATCGCATCGGATGCTAGATGGTAATCATTTAGAGCAGCCAGGATCTCGCCCAACTGTGACCCTTGGGGTGTAGGAGGTAGTTGTCACCCTCTTATATACATATACTCAAGTATCTTAAATCATGGAAAGTCTCACATACATACGACATGCAAACTTAACAATATACATCATGCATGTCGTATCACATTACTCAACACCACATCACATTTCAGTAGATCAAGCTAAAGCATGTCAACACATAACATACTAGCAATATCACCATATCTCATCATAATCAAACACACAAATATGCCATAACACCAATCATGGTAACTTACTAGGCATATTATACTAATTGTCATGATATTCTACACATACACGTGAAGGAGTAAAAGACATGCATACGCAACAAAAAGGATCAATTTGCACTCTAATTAGCTCAATTTTAAGGATAAAACCATGCTTTTTTACTTATGAAAAACAAGGAACAACAAAGCTGACATTTGTTGATCAAATTCTCCCTTGTTCTTCAACGGATTTGGTCAGAAACACTTCTCGGACCACCACTAGAGTCTTCTTAGCTATTTTCCAGCCTTAGAACAGATGGTGGGATCCCCTTTTGTGGTGAACTTGAGAGGAAATAGGTGATGGATGGTCTTGTTCAACACTTGAACGTCAATATTTCGGGAGCAAATTGAAGACCTTCGTCATCTTTCTTGTACACGAAATTTGCCTCTATTTAAAAGAGATTTCATGCACAACTACCTGACCAAAAATTGACAATAAAATGGGTGAGGTAGCACACTCATGGAAGGTGGCAAAAGGAGATGGAAAAAAAGAAAGAAAATGAAAACTCATGGATTTCCATTTTCTTCTTCTTTTTTTTTTGTCTTCCTTTTTTTCATTTTTAATCATTTTCATTTTTAATTTAGTTTCATAAATTAAGTTAAACACGAAAAACTTAAATATTAAATTAAAGCAATTTTAATTTAATTTTAAATTATTTTAATATCAAATATTAAAATAATATTATTTTACCACCAATCCAGATTTTTTGAAAAAACGTTTTTTCCGACTATGAATTCCTATTCATATATATAACATTTAAATCTCATTTAAACGTTATTTTCAACTTTCTTTGATCATTTAATTAGAAATCAAACATCGATAGGTTAAATATATAATATATATTTAATGTACACTCCCTTTGTCGAATTTGAACACTTCAAATTCATTCACCACACTGTCTTAAGGTTTTATCCGATATGAGCTATCCGAGGGACCTAATGGACCTATAGGTCATGAGCTCCAACGATCCGAGATTAGCCTGTCAAACACTTTAACCTAGCTAACCAACATTCGTTAACTAATGGGTCAATCCACTAAAGCCCGTAGCTGCACTCTCTTCAGTATAGATACATTTCTATCTATTTGATATAATCATGATCAGTAAGTCGACCGTTCATAGGTTGTTTGTAATCTCAGTTGTGTCAAATTACTATTTTACCCCTCGATTACCTCTTGTTCCTTAAGTACCACTAACCCTCTAATGAACAACTTGATTTGTGGTCCAACCGTCAAACCGATTTCGAGCCACTGAAAGGGTGGGGCCCTTTGTTCAAGACCTTAAATCATCACTTAAGGGAACAACCTCTCTACTATCCCTAAAGTCGTGTAGGAGTGAATTCCATCTTGCAGGACTATGTCCCCAACTGTCTACCCAGTGCTACCACTGAAATGGGAGGCATATTGAGCAAGCGATGATGGGCTGTTCTCACCCATGCAGATCTAAAGATAATCTCAAATAAATAGGAGTTCATAGTTAGCTCAGGATTAAGATCTAGTTACCTAGGCCATCAATTTGAAATTAGTCAGTGGTTTCAGTAAACGACGTTATAAACAAATAATGACTATTTCGAGGTTCAGTCTTGTGCAAATTCATTGCATAGGATGCCCCCACTAGCATGTCTCCACATGAAAGATTCAGGATCACATCATTTGTATCATATACAAAACGGGCCGCATTCCATAGTGTCCCCAAGAGAAGGTACCCAACCTAATCTGTATACTATAGACCGTTTTGGCTATTTACTTAAGCATGATCCACTTTATGTCTCAACATAAAGTTCGAGTACTCATAGTATAGCCATGAGTTCTTAGTTTATTGGATTTATGGACTTATACTTAAGCATTTACTTTATTCAATAACAACCTTACTGAATAACTTCAATAACTACTTTATTGATAATGAAATATGTTTACAACGTTTACATGCCATGAGTTTTAGGACATAAAAATCCAACAAACTCCCACTTGGACTGAAACTCCAGTGGTGTACAATGTTGCTGAGTTAAGAGAGAGAAAACAATAAATACAATAAACTAGTGCATCTCATACCCAAGATTTTCTCCTACTTGCCCTAGATTATAAAACTATGAGTCCTAGACTCTTAAGTTGACCATCAAACACTTTAGCTAAGAGGGCCTTCATAAACGGGTCAGTAATGTTGTTGTCTGACGCTATTTGTCAAACAATAACGTCGCCTCGTTGTACAATCTCTTGGATGAGATGGTACTTCCGTTCGATATGCTTCCAACATTTATGGCTTCTAGGTTCTTTAGAATTGGCAACTGCACCACTGTTGTTGCAAAATAGAGTGACCGGCAGATGCATATTTTCAACCACTTCCAAATCAGTGAAGAACTTCCAAAGCCATACTACTTTCTTTACTACTTCACAAGCAGCAACATACTCGGTTTCCATGGTGGAGTCTGCAATACAGCTTTGCTTAATACAAGTTCAAATTATTGCTCCTCCATTTAGAGTGAACACGGATCCTTTAGTAGATTTCCTAGAATCTATATCGGTCTGAAAATCCGAGTCTAGTGTATCCCATAAGAATCAAATTCTAACTTCCATACACAAGTGCATAGTTCCTCGTTCTCCTAAGATATTTGAAGATATTCTTAACGGCAGTCCAATAATCATATCTAGGGTTGGACTGGTATCTACTGACGATTCCTACTGCATAGCATATATCTGGTTGAGTACACAACATGGCATACATTAAACTACCAACTGCTGATGCATAGTGAATGCGTCTCATATCCACAACTTCTTGAAGTGTCTTAGGACACTGTTTCTTAGACAAATGAACCCTATGCCTGAAGGGTAATAACCCCGTTTGGAATTCTAAATCTTATATCTAGACAACATCTTGTCAATATATGATGCTAGAGACATGACTAACGTTTTATTCTTACGATTCCGAAGTATTTGGATTCCAAGAACAAACTAAGCCTCTCCGAAATCTTTCATTTGTAATTGGGTTGATAGCCATTCTTTTGTGTCAATTAGAAATCCTACTTGATTTCCAATGAGAAGGATATCGTCTACATACAACACCAAGAAAGCTACACTAGAGTTAATGATCCTCTTGTAGACACAAGGTTCATCAACATTCTGCTCAAAGCCATAAGATTTTATCTTAGTATCAAATCTCATATTTTAGGATTGAGATGCTTGTTTTAACCCATAAATGGATCTTTTAAGCTTGCAAACTTTGTGCTCTTGACCCTATTCAATAAACCGCTTTGGTTGAGTCATATAGATACTCTCTTCAAGATAGCCATTCAGAAAAGCAGTCTTCACATCCATTTGCCATATTTCATACTCATAATATGTGGCTATGGACAAGAGTATTCTAATCGACTTTATCATGGCAATAGGGGAGAAGGTTTCTTCATAGTCCGCCCCCTCGACCTGTGTATAACCCTGTGCCACAAGTAGAGCCCTAAAGGTATGTACCTTATCGACATGATCTTGTTTCCTCTTGTAGATCCATTTGCAACCAATAGGTCTTACCTCGCTTGGTTGATCTACAAGTTTCTAGACTAAATTGAAGTACATAGACTCCATTTCGAGGTTCATGGCTTTAATCCATTGATCCCTGTCTACATCATTAATTGCCTGTCTATAGGACAATTGATCCTCTACCCCATCATTAGGTATGACAAGTTCAGTTTCACTTAAACCCATGTAACGGTCGGGCTGACAATTAACCCTCCCACTACGTCAAGACTCTCTGAACTCTTGAGAGGAATGAGACTGATCAAGGATATTAGTTCTATCAACAACTCTTGTTGAAGGACCAACTCTATCAACAAACTTTGTTGATTTTTCTAAAGTTTCTTCTAAAATCTCATTTGATACTAGTTTGCTATGAGGTTTATGATCTCTCATATGGTCTTCCTCTAAAAAAGTAGCATTTGTTGATACAAATACTTTAGTATCTTGATGATCATAAAACAAACCACTTTCGTTTCCTTGGGATAGCCTACAAATAGGCATAATTTTGAACGGTGTTCCAATTTCTTCAGGTTTTGCATCCACACATGTGCCAGGCAACCCCAGATCCTGAAGTGACATAAACTACCTTTACATCCTCTCTATAACTCATACAGTGTTTTTGAAACACTTTTTGAGGGAACGTTGTTCACAATGTATATTGCGGTCTCTACTGCATATCTCCAAAATGAACTAAGCAATTGAGCATAGCTCATCATCGATCGAACCATGTCTAACAGGATTCTGTTTCTCTTTTCAGATACACCATTCTGCTGAGGCATACTGGGTGCAGAGAGTTGAGACTTAATTCCATGTTCTATCAAATAGTCTTGGAATCTTAAGTCCATGTACTTTCCATCTTGATCCGATCGAAGTGTCTTAATGGTTTTACCTAACAGGTTCTCAACCTCAGCCTTGTACTCTTGAACTCCTTAAGAGTTTCAGACTTATAATGCATTAGGTAAATATAACAATATCTTAAATAATCGTCGATAAAACTAACAAAGTATTCATACCCTCCCCGAGCCTTAACATTCATCGGACCACAGAGATCTGAATGTATAAGTTCTTAGGGCTCTTTGGCTCTAAGACCTTTTCCAGTAAAACATCTTTTAGTCATTTTTCCATCAAGACAAGCTTCACATCGAGGTAAGAGTTCTCTTCCAACTAAATTAGGAGTCCACTTTTGACCAATCTCCCAATCCTATTTAGATTAATGTGACCGAGTCTTAAGTGCCAAAGATAGGTTCTTTGAGAAACATTTTTCCTTTTATTTTGCGTGTCAACTGTTCTGAACATTTCAGTATTAAATACATCTTTAACTTTCTTAGGGTTTAACTTAAATAAGTTGTTTTCTAAAGTTGCGGAATATATGCGAATACCACTGTTTGGTAATGAATGCTTCATTCACTGAAAAAGATACTTTAGACAAATATTCCAATAAACAAGAGATAGATATTAGATTCCTAAAACATTTAGGAACATATAAGACATTTTCAAGTAAAATGAATTTATCTCTGAAAAACAACTTCATATCTCTCATTGCCTTGGCTGAGATGAGCTCCCCTGATCCAACCCTGAGAGTTATCTCACCTTTCTAAAGCTGTTTCTAGGAACTAGTTTCCTGAAAATAAGAACAAATATGATTAGTAACTCTTGAATCTAGTACCCAGGTTGAAAGATCATTTTCCACTAAACATGTTTGAACAACCAATAAATCATATTTACCTTATTTTTCTTTTTTAGCTTTTTTCTCTGTGGGGTACTTCGGGCAATTACGCTTCCAATGCCCGTCCTGGTTCCAGTGGAAGCACTTTCCCTTATCTACAACCTTTCTCTTGCCTTTATCTTGTGCAATAGAAGCCATAACTATCCCTTTACTCTTCTTCTTTTTCTGGATACTCTTATTCTTAAAATAAGAAGAGCCAGATTTACCCTTGGAGGACGATCCTCTTGGAAATCTCCTGGAAGAAGCAGTAACATTTGCTTCAACTTCCATACCTTTATTTTTTAAAAGATATTGGTAATCTGGAGCTCATTGAGAAGGGTCATCAGATTATATTCGATTTTGTTTATCATGGCATTAGTTCTAAACTGCAAAACAACTCTTCAGAAGAGATTTCATGATGAAATTGACATGACTCTTCTCGTTAATGACAACACCGTTTACTTCTACTTAGTAAAAATGGACCATCATGTCAAGAACGTGTTCCCTAACCGACGTTCCTTCTTTCATGCGACAGTTATAAACGTATTTTAAAGCATCATGCATGGCCAATGAAGAAGGTTATCCAAACATCACAGGCAATGAGTCCATGATCTCCTTGGCGGTGACCATTTTCTCATGCTTCTTGTGTAATATATCTGATATACTATCCAGTATATAGACTCAGGATTTTTCGTTTGCCCTCGTCCATCTTTCATAGGCATCCCAAACATTTCAGTTTGTCGTTGAGCTAGGATTTTGAGGACACTCCTAAGTTAAAACGAACCTGAGATCATCTATCACTAGTATTGTGTTCAAATTTGATTTCCATGTTGTATAATTACCCCGTTAAGTTTTTCGAAAGCGAGTAGTTGGATTATCGAACTTGTCATTGCTGAAAAGTAAACAAATTCTATTAGTAAATAATTTTACCGAATTTGTTTAATTCAATTAGTTTTAGCAAATTTTAATAACTACCCAAGATTATATGATTTTCAACGATACTTTAGTGAGTCAGAGCAATCGCCACCGACAGGCAGTCAACCACTCCTTCGCTGAATGAAGACATTCTTGACCAAACACTAATACCAGAATAACTCTTATTCCATTAGCATTTAGTTACCATTCATTCGATCGAAAATTCAGTAATGCTTGGTATATTTTTGTAAGTGTAGACTCGCCATTTTTAGATTTCAGAGATCGAAATCAAACAAGCTCTCTCGAGGAAAGACAATGCTTGAAAATGGACCTAAGAAACCCTATCAATTTTTTGAGTTCACGGTGTTCTGAATCCAATGTTACAAACCCTCCGACTGGGTAGGAGCCCATACTAGCACCAAGCAGGTGCAACATAGGAATCTCGCGATGTGACCTAATGGAAGAGACCGTAGGACATGTTGACACATACCTTTCACCCACCTACTATGAACTACTTCCACTATTCACCTTGTTATTGACTTATGCAGACACTTTTCGAATGAAGCAGCCCAATAAAAGAGACACGGAACCCTGCATAAATCTCACGGTGTAAACTCTTTGGGACGCGAGAGCTAGCAAATAATACATCGTATGTACTATTTCTCTCCCGCTAAAGTGTTTTATTCGCTTTTTGTGTATTCTTTTACTTAGGTATATTCCGGCTAAAAAATAACCTAAGTCTAGGTGATTATTCCGAGCATAACTCTTATACTGGATTTTAACCTACGATGTCTAAGGGATAAACCATTTATTACCTCACATTGCTCACGCAGGCTTATAAAACTGGGTTCACTCAACCCAGATGCCAGCTCAATCTCCAAGTAGGAGGTGTTTCATAAATCATCAACTTAAATACCCCCAGGCTTAGATAGGATCTCGTCGGGTGAGTTTTGTAAACTTAGTTTTACAAGAAATGGACTTAATTTAACTATTAAACGAGGTTGATTTGCTTTGAGCAATTAACCCTAAGTTAGCATGTTGTTTATCTGAGTTATATATTTTAAATGTCTAATTCACTGTCTAACGCTTATAAAATAAACAACATTCATCTATAACATCCATCCACATTCATATCATAAATTATATAATGCTTATACTAATTCTATGATATCTATTCATGCAAATCATACATCATAACACTTATAACCTATTTGCCATGAATCTAGACATGCATACTATGCATTATGACACTTATAACATACTTGCAATGCATTCTATCCATGCATACTATACATTATAGCACTTATAACATACTTGCAATGCATGAAGCATGATTATCTTATGGTGGGGTTTTAAATCTATATGAGATACAATATGCACATTAGATTTACCTTTAATTTAAACATACATTTATAATGCATAAGAAATTAAACAAGCTAAAATGGGTTGATTTTTGCATCTCAAGCACAAAAATAGCTAAATTATTACAATAATAATCAATCTTCATGCTTGAACCGGCCCGAACCACCTCAAACCATCACGAACCAAGTTGAAATATGCTTAACTGGACTCCAAATGCACCAACAAGAAGTGAACCAGCTATAGGGATGAACCAGACCGCCTAGGTGAGCGCGCTTTTCTGAAATTTGAAGCATAGCATCTCGACGCTGTTCTATGGCGTCTCGACACTGTCTAGGCAATAGCCATCCCCTATTCTTCGGCCAGCTGAGTTTTGCTCCAAAATTCTTCGATTACAACCCTAATTGCAACTCTAATTATCCCCAAATGAATATAGACCATTAATCACACATTAAGGCCCTTACATTACCAGGCAATTAGAAATAATTTCAAAAATTGAAAGGTAAATTTCATGTCAAAAAAAAAAAAACCAATATCACCTTCATTTAAAAGAGATGTCATGCAAAACTACCTCACCTAAATTGACACGCAAATGGATGAGGTATTTGTTGGGTATGTATGTCCTAAGACTCAAATGGCTTGTAAACAGTTCTATTGTCAATAAAGTTGTTATTGAATCTTTTATAACTCTATAAATCCAATAAACGAAGAACCCGTGGCTATTATA